>JACEIK010003975.1:67932-84157 GCA_018107945.1 Datura stramonium
TTTATCTTAAAATAAAAAAAATATTTAACTAATATTAATGAATTAAAGACTTGAAAAACTTAATATAACAAAGAGAAACATGACAATTAATTAGCTGTTCAATTCTCCGCGTTCTCACATACAAATACAATATCGATCTGCAAAATTGCATCAATACTTATCAACTCGCCGCATATTTCCACTGCGGCCAGCTAATGTCTTTACTAGCATGCTAAATTCTTGTCTTTTTGCAAACTGTCCGTACACCATACTCACGTGAAGTGCACGCATCTAGCCTTATCACAATTCCACTCCACTTCATTTACCTCTCCACGTTTGCACTTCACTTCCAACACTTGTCAATCTGCATGCATGCATGCACAATATTCCTCCATTATAAATTCCCACTTACCAAATCAACTTCTCCTCATCTTCCCATCTTCTCATCAATTTTCTACTATGGCAATTTTCACTAAATCGAAGCTTTTGTTTCTCTTCCTCTTGGTCCTTTCTTTGTTCCTCGGGTCTCATTGCGATGATCAAAACCCTCGGGGTCAAGAATCGTGGCGTGAGCTCGAGAGTTGTTTGAGGCAATGTCAGGCTCCGGGCGAACGTCCTGAGCAGCAACTCCAGTGTCAGAGGAGCTGCGTTCTGCGATACGAGCGTCAACAGAAAGAGAGGTCTGAGGAAGTGATTGAGGAAATACTTACTCATCACCGTGACCCAGAAAGGATATACAAAGAATGCCAGCAGCGTTGTGAGAGGCAACAGCCCGGACAACAGAGGCAGTTGTGCAAACAACGTTGTGAACAGGATTTCCGGAGAGAGAAGGAACACCAACATCGTGGCCAAGAGACCGAAGAAGATAATCCAGGACGACAAGGTGCTATTAGTTATATCTTTTAATTTATTTATTTATCTTCTTTTCATAACATGACATCTACAATATTTTTAATTCGTGGAGAAACAATTTCTAATCCTTTATAGTTTTTTGATAACTCTTCTTAGTGTTGTGTCCTTTTTAAAATTTTTTTAATTGCCCTTTTTGTTTTAGTTTTGTAATTTTTTATATCATTATTTTTATATAGTCATTGTATTCCATTCATATCATAAAACACTCATATTTGGTGGCAGAGATTGTATTCAGGTTTTCTTTTTAAAAGTCAAAATATAAAAAAAGTAGCTAGACAAATGAAGTATATACATAAAAATTTAATTAGTTTGACCTTATGTATTACGTGTAATTTTTCAAAGATATGATGAACTTGGTGCCCATGTGTCAAACCAAAACACAAGACATAAGACGAAACAGAGTATGCTTTTAACATTTGCGACGGGCAAAAAATCTTTTATGGGCTTTCATAAGCCTAAGTTCACCAAGCTACAGTATACACATATACTGTGTGTGTATGGGCAAATATATAGGCTTTGCTGCCTTTCTTTAATTCTGTTGTAGTTTTTTTTTCCCAACAGGCCAGCGTGACCCTGAAGAGAGATTCAGAGAGTGCCAACAGAGATGCCAAAGACAAGAACAGGGTGAACAACAGAGATGGTGTCAACAACGTTGTGAGCAAGATTACAAAAGAGAGAAAGAACACCACCCTCGTGACCAGGAGGAGACCAGAGATGAAAATCGACGTGACCCTGAGAGGAGATTCCGAGAGTGCCAACAGAGGTGTCAGAGAGAGGAACAAGGCCAACAACAGAGACAATGCCAACAACGTTGTCAACAAGAATACCGAAGAGAGCAAGAACAACAACATCGCGGTCAGGAGACTGGAGAAGAAGAAACTAACCAACAAAGAGAAAAAGAAGAAGAGAATCCCTACTTATTCGAGTCTCAGAGGTTCAAGTCCCGATTCAGAGCCCGTCATGGTGATTTCCGCGTCCTCGATAAATTCACTCAGAGATCCGAACTTCTCCGAGGAATAGAAAAATTCCGTGTTGCTGTCCTTGAATTTGAGCCTCAGTCTTTCATGCTGCCTCATCACTGTGATGGCGAAGCCATATTTGTTGTTGTTAGAGGTAATTTAATCATCTTCGTTTTCCTAATGTTCTTGATTAAGTAACTAAATCAAAGTGAAATCGTAATTACAGTAATTTTCAACTTTTTACACAGGGCATGGAACAATTAGTATAGCAGAACAAGATGATAAGAACTCGTTCAACTTGGAGCATGGAGATGTAATCAGAGTCCCTGCAGGTTCGACAGTCTACTTGCTCAACAGAGATAACAAAGAAAAGTTCTTTGTTTACGTGCTGGTCAAGTCCGTCAATGCCCCTGGCCAATTCCAGGTAATCCTAGTATTGAAGACAGTACTCCGCCAAAAGTTCTCTTGAAATCAAATTACAAAATTGCGTACCGCAATATTACTGCTAGTACTAGCAATTGTTTTGTTTCTGTTTCCACCTTTAAGAATTGACTAAGTGAGATTTGTACACTCTGTCTCTGGATTCAGGAATACTTTAGCGCCGGAGGCGAAAATCCGGAATCCTTCTACAGAGCATTCAGCAGTGATATCCTGGAGACTGCTTTCAATGTGAGTCTGATCGATTAACTTCGTATGAAGTAATTAATAGTATTGCATTAGGCTTTTTTGTTAGGTACTATTCATAATCTTTTGTTTATCATTTTGATTAGACTCCAAGGGACAGGTTAGAGAGGTTATTTGGACAGCAAAAGCAGGGGGTAGTAATCAAAGCCACTGAAGAGCAAATTAGAGCTATCAGCGAACACGCCTCTCGCTCCACTAAGCAAACTAAAGGTGAAATCAGAGGTCCTTTCAATCTGCTGAGGGAACACCCCTTGTTTGATAGCAGATTTGGGCAGTTCTTTGAAGCATCGCCAGAAAGATGGGAGCAGTTGAGGGACTTGGATACTGCTGTTGCTTTCATGAACATCAACCAAGTAAGCCTCTTTGCAAAGTTAAAGAATCAAAATCTTGGTATCTCAAGCCCCTTTATTTGGATAGAAAGATTTATATTGTTTGTGTTTAAAAGTTAAACTCTTGAAATATTATTGCAGGGTGGAATGGTACTACCATACTACAATACAAGGTCTACAAGGTTGGTAATGGTTGTGGAAGGAAATGGTCGCTTTGAAATGGCATGTCCTCATCTTGGTAGCCAAAGACAAGGCCGAGGGTCTCGCGAAGGAAGAAGATGGCAAGAAGAACAAGAACAAGAACAGGAAGGCAATGTCCATTACCAGAAAGTTCGCGGTACTCTAAACGTTGGTGACTTTTTGGTGATCCCGGCAAGCCATCCTATTACCTTTATAGCCACCGGAGGTTCAAATCTAAGGCTAGTTGGTTTTGGAGTCAATGCTCACAACAACAAAAAGAACTTCCTTGCAGGTATACTCGATTCTTCAGTAGAAGTGTCTCTGTTTTTGTGAGATTTATTTTACTTAGTTAACCTGGTAATGTGAAATTTATATTTTAATTCATTCTTGGTTGGTTTGAAATAATAGGCAAACAGAACATATGGAGAAATGTAGATAGGGAAGCAAAGGAACTGTCATTCAACATGCCAGGAAGAGAGATAGAAGAGATTTTCCAGAGGCAAGACCAATCCTTCTTTGTTGCAGGACCAGGGCAGCAAAGGGAGAGGGGTGAAAAAGGAAGAAGGGGAGAACAACAATATCTGTCTTCAATTTTGGACTTCGTTTTCTAAAGAATAATAATAATATGCACTACTAGGAAGGATGCAGCTATGCCAAGTGAGAGCTTTTGTGAGTAAATAAGAAGAGGCTCTTAGCCAGAGTACTGATTAATATATAACCTACTCCCTACTTAAATAAATGTAGTCCAAGAGTTTAAGCGTTTTTGATCCTCTCTTGTAACATCTTGTATGTGTTGAATGTTAAATTGTGCATTATAAATAAATTTCTCCTCTTTTATTCCAGAAAGGAGGACAAACCATGCTCCAATCAACTTCTCGAATTCCTTAGTTCTCGTGAAAATGTATAGAATATCGCTTTCGATTCCCATTTCGATTCTTATCCCAAAATCTTCCAAGGGTTTGAGATTTATTCTGAGGAGGCAAAACCACAAATATGTTATCAAACTATCAGAAACTTGGTAGGAATAAACCATAAGGAACAAGTAGTGAAATCAAAGACTATTTAAAATTTGATGTAATTTCTAATTCTTTCTAATTTTGCGAAAGTTAAAATGGAAGTGGATTTGTCCAAACCCCTTAGAGACTTTGTTTGGATAGGGTTTAAATTAAAAGTGTTGATGGTGTTGCGGGAGCTAGTTTTAATTAGGTGATTGAATATGAATATCTGACAGGTTATTGCTTTATTTGCAAACACCAATGACACTAGCTTGGAGGATCAATGTTTGAAGACGACAAACTGAGAATGCTGATGGAATAAGAAACGGACATGCTCCTGATCTGGCTATTGCTACAAGAAAACACGAAGTAAGTTGGTGAAACAAGTGAAAGTAAGGATAAATGGTCTAACAAAGTCGAACAACCTAAAAAAGATCATATTTTTTGGTTTAATCTCAATAATGCCAGAGCTAATAAAATCAGGAACATAAATTATCAAAAGAAGCAACAACCTAAATGGATGGTTAGGAAAAACATGAAACAAGATTGACATACAAAAGCATACTCAAGTAGGACACTACAATAGCTATACACACTTAGACCATTGAAGACTTGGTAGGGGTAAGACAAACAGTTCAAGTTCCTATTCTCACAAAAAATTCTTTCCAGCAAATTGAGGTGGAGGAAAATTTTATGGATCTTCCAGATGATCAAGGTAATAAATTTGATGTAAGTTAGGACAAAAATATGCAAACCATGAGCCCGCTTCCAAAAATTCATCAAGGAACAACCAATTATCACATTGCCAAGAAGACAAAAAAGAATCAAAGAAGACATGCTAAGTCAATCTACCAACAAATCAAGGATGAAATTTTTAAGAATTAACCAAATCATTCTGAACATGATAGACAAATCATCAAAGCCCCTACAAAGACTAATGAGAAGTCCAAAGACGAATAGAAAGCACGCCAACATAATCAACATTGAAGGAATTAAAGGCATGTCACTGGAAAGCTCCAAGTAAATTTTTCTCAAAACAACATTTCCAAAAATCAAGAGGAAAGTTCTGAGAATCAAAAGAACAACTCAAGGAAGGGCAGAATAAATTGACTGATGCATTGTCCTTCTTGTGCTTTCTGACATGGTCTTTACTATTAGATGCATGTTTAGAAACTTTTATAAACTCAATTTTTTCTGCAATTTCTTATTTTATCTGGCCTATGTATTTATGTGTGCACTAACACTTTTGAATTGCTTTCATTTTCTAGCTCTTCATATATGATAGATCATATTCCCAATATACACTGCAACCACCCCTTCTTTTTTGAATCTCTTCCAAAACTTTCTCTTGATAATATTCAAGACAATCTTTGTATAATTTCTGATTAGTGCAAGTTTGCCACTTAGCTTCTAATTGAATACTTCCCACTGACAATAAGGAGGAACTTCCCCTGTGTGTGCGCATACCATTTCCCGCATCTTATTTTTTAATAAATTGATCTTCTTTCAATATCAGTTGTTGTCTAGAGAAATTTTGTAAGATCAGATACTATGATATCTTTATTCATTGTGTCGTCGTGGCAAGCCATTCTTTTGAGAGCAATTTTGTGCGGAAATTAGAAATCATTTATGTGATTTTGATGATCGACAAAGTGAACATGGTTCACCCTTGTTGTCTTATGTTTATTTTGTTAGTTGAACCAGGTTCCCCTAGATGCCACTCATTAAGAACAGTCAGTCGAGTGATGTACAGATACAGAAGTTCGGTGCAAATAAGGAAAGAAAACAAAGGGGAGCAAAATTTAAATCCAAGAACGAGTCAGTAAAACAATCATTCAGAAGGAAGGAAATTGATAGTTTCTTCATAGGACTTGATGTCTTATTCTAAAGTACAGAAACTACGCATATATATATATATATATAGAGAGAGAGATAGATAGATATATGTCAAGTGCCCGGTACATACGAGCCCAACAATTTAAATCGCAATTTTTCTCTATTTATTATGTTACCCATCTCTTAAATTTAGTCGTTATTTAATGAATAAAAGGGTACTATTGATTAATATGAAAGAGTGTTTCAGTTTCAGATGGAAAGTCAAATGCTGCCATTTTGTTATTGATTTTCTTTATTATCTCTTTTGAATAATATGTAACATGTAATGTAAAAGTATTTGATAAAATACTGCAGAAATTATACATTTTACCAACAAATGCACGAAGTTTAAACTAATAAAGTAGCTTAATAATAAAATAAAAAATGCAAAAGATATTTGCACTACTTTCACATCTGCTATAAATTGATTCACTTCTCTTCTACGGGTTATTTTGTGTGAGACATGTATCATGCATAGGATTGCATTGCCAAGTCTTTTCATAAGAAAAAAAGAGTATTTAGAGCTGCTTCTTCAAGATCATTGATATGTATAACACACCCTTTTCTACCAATTTTGTTGGTACCTTTCAAACGGATTAGACACGTGGCACAAGGATACATAGTAGTTCTTCAAGGATCCTGTGGCATTCCTCTATTGGCTGGGGTCTTAATTCTGTAGCCTATAAATAGTCTACCCTCTTCTTTTGTAAAGGCATTCAGTCCCTATTTTCTCTTAAGCAAAGATATTCACAATACACTATTTTCTTGGGCTCCAAGTACTTTTCTATATTATATTTAATTTGTTTAAGTTAACTAAAAGTAGCTGACCTCGAGCTGGAGGCTAAGATTTCGGACACGCTCGCGTCGCATCGAATGTGCTTAGATTTGTTCTATTTATATATCTTATCTCGCTTATTTACATTGTGCTTTAGTTGTTTTCATCACATACAACTAGCCAAATTGCTAGTAAATTGAATCTAAAATAGGATTGAATCGTAATGCGTGTTTTTGGCCCACTATAAATTCAACTGTACGAATTTTAAGGTAAACAGTTTGACGCCCACTGTGGGATCAGAGAAACTGTATGAGTTTAACTTTGTTTATCCTGCTAGCTTGATTGTGTCTAACTTTGCAAGAAATATGCTATGACTAATAATAGAGACTGAATCGTAGATCCAGCTGTCGACAATACCGTGGATGAGGATGCGGTGAGGCTTCTACTTCCCGATATGATGGACTCTAGTGGGCAGGCTCATCGAAATGAGGAGGATCAACTCCTCAATATGGACACAACTAACATGAACACACAAAAAAGGGTTCGTAAGCCTCCCACTGGAGTAGAAGAGGTAGAGGAAGAAGTGGCCAGCATGGAGGACCACCCGAGGATCCTCAATGGCTTCACAGACTTCTAGAGGGAATTGATGACTAGGATGAAGGCCCAAGGCATAAGGATAAATAAGCTGCAAAACAATGTAGCTCAAGTAACCCAAATGCTTTGAGGGAAAATGAGCGAGATTCCCTCGATGAATAGAACTTGATGACAGGCCGATGGAGCATGCAGCCGTCGAGACCGAAAACGAGTTCGAAACCCTTATGACCGCGGGAACAACAATAATAGAACCGTGAGAAAGGAGATGAAGTCTCAATATGCAAAGCTGAAGCCTCTCATGAAATCACATCCCAGGGGCACCGCTCGTTGTAAAAAGGCCAGACTCTAAGAGTTACGGTAAAGTGCCTTACATGGACATCGCATTTACTAAGATCATCCCTAAAAGGCTTAAAATGCCCGACATCCCCAAGTATAATGGGAATTTGGATCCCCAGGAGCATTTTCTCTTCTTCACAATGACCTTAAATGGTAATGACCTGACAAGGGAGGAGGTTAATTTTGTGATGGTGAAAAAGTTTGGAAAACCCTGTCTGAGGGAGCTTTAGTCTGGTATTCTCTTTTACCCAAAAATTCAATTGATTCGTATAATATGTTGGAAAACAGTTTTGTCAGGGCCCATGCTATAACTAAGAAGTATACCTCTGGAGGGGAGACATTTTCAAGATAGAGAAAAGGGACATGGAGCTACTTTAGGAGTTCATTTCGAGGTCCCACAAGGAAAAAATGCAGCTGTCGATGTTGTTGAATGACTAGGCAACAAAAGCTTTTATTAAAGGGTTGAATCCCGAGCGCTCGATCACCTCTTTCAAGCTGAAAGAAAGCCTGATTGAGTTTGAGGCCATAACTTGAGCGAACGTTCATAATCGCTATTAGTCAAATATTAGTATCGAGGATGATTGTCGAAGGATCGTTGGCAAGGTGCCTCGAATATGGATTGTGTCAAAATCTACAAAAGATCTTTGGTATGCAGGCGAGAGGACTTCTCGAAACCCTTCCCGATGGTTTGACTCAAGACTGTATCTCGGGGGAGTTACCGGCCATACGCAACAGATAGGAGAGCAGGTAGGAACAAAGAAAGTGATTTATATTCCCCGAACCATCCCGACCATAGAAGAGGGTGGATAGGGATCCCTTTCAAAGGGGTTTACAAGCTACGGAGGTCGTGAAGCCGGTGGTCTATGTTGTTGGTGAGGTATCACCACTTTAGGAGTACTGTTTTACTATTAGCCCGACAGAGCTAGTCACAACCATACGGGATATCAAACGGACAAAGTTTTTGAAGCCTATTTGCTTGAATCTAGATTCCACAAACAGGAATAGCAACCTGTGGTGGGAATACCACGGGATGCTTGGCCACAACACTAGAGATTATCGCCACCACCAAGACATGATTGCAAATTTGTTGAAGGATGACCACTTGGGGAAGTTCCTGAGTGATCGCGCTAAAAACAACTTTGAAAAATGTGTCGAGAGAAACAGATAGCCTGCAAACCCCAGTACACCCTGAAAGATGATAAGTTAAGCTACAAGTTGAATGCTGCCTACGGGGAGGTAACAAGCACGTTTCCAGGGTATCATTGATTTTTCAACTATTTGTTTTCCTTTTTTCTCTCAAGCTCCTATAAGTTATCGAAAATAACTTTCTCGCCACATGAGGGAGATTCGCTCTCTAGATAAGGCTAGTACTGACACTGAGTTTAGCATAAGAACTACCAGGGGCGCCTTAGCGGAGAGAGTGTTGCGCCTGGATAACCAACTTAGAAGGCCCGGAATAACATATTACATTCTTTTTTCCTTCGCCATTTTTTGTCCCCCAGAGAGTTTTCTTGGCAAGATTTTCAGCGAGGTAACAAATAGGGACTTCCAATAATGAATTAGGATTTTTGCTTTCCTATATCATGTAAATATCGCAATAGTCTGGGAAAAATATTGACATGAATAGAAAAGAATGTTCCTAGAAAGCATGACACACTTCCTTTTACAAATAATGGACCCTCGAGTCTAAGCGCAACATTCTGTGAAACACTCAGAGGCCAAAGTTCCAAGGTCTCGAGAATAGCTCACCCTAAACAAAAGATGAAGGATAAAGGCTTGACCCGAGAACCTCAAGTCCCAAGCCAACAACCCTCAACCACCGAAACGAGGGGTAAGTCTGAACTTTAAGGTCCCTGCACCCAACAACTAGGCACTGGGGACTAACGACGAAGTCAAGTGCGGTTTTATAATTAATGAACATAGAACTACTCTCCCAAACAAAACATTAGGGCCTCAGTACTGTAGGAAGAGTAAATACATGTGAGATGAGCGGACTGATCATATGATAGTGATAAATCAAGGTGACACCTCGTGTACTCAAGACGCGGTCCAATCAAGAAGCATTCTCGAAATACTGTGAAACCTAAGTTTCTCATTACTTCTGAAGTTGAAAATCAATAAAATAGAGAGAATTATCTAAAATGGTATGCTCTAATGTACCTCAGAGACGTTCGAAACTTAGAAGCACAACAATTAAAAAAGCAAAGAAATTCCTCCTTGTGATACGTGGTGTAGCCATGAACAAACTCGAAAAGGTCCATGATTGGATGAAAAGAAACAAATGCACCGACTTTAATAGATGATTAGGTCAGAAGCGCCATAATATAAAACCAGTTGGTGACTATTTCAGTCATCGAATTAAAATCCAATGCTCGCTAAGTCTGGCTAAAGGTCGCTCGTTGTAATTTACAGAAATAGGTTACACAGAGTTGGGCACCACGAAACAAGGCTTTGAAAGGTTACAACCCTTGTCTCCAAAAAAATGCACCCGACAAAGTTGAGAAGATTAATCGAGTTTAGTCTCTCAATCTCAAAGGGACGCCGAGAAAAAGTATGATACTGTAAGTTTAAATGACAAACCGTGTGCTAAAGAATGCGAAAAAGCAAAATAACATGAGAGAGTCATAAAGTAGCCAAAATTTTCTTTCATTACAAGCTCGAAGTGGGTTACGAACTACAAGGCCAAAGCAGGGTGTAAAAACTACATAGCCCGAAACAGGTTACAAATTACAAGTCCAAAGGTAAACTCAAAAATTACAAAGCCCAAAATGGGTTTCACACTACAAAGTCAAAAATAGGGCATAGAAATTACAAAGGTAAGAACAACAATGCAATGAGAACATAGCTGGACTTGCTGGATAAGCATTGAGAAGTCCCCTGTTGAAGAAGTAGGGAATGGAGAGATATTACAACTACATGACTAAGCTCCGCCGCTTTAAAGTAAGGGACTTGGTTCTGAGGAAGGTAGCCCTTAGCACTCGAAACCCGAGTGAAGGAAAGTTGGGTCCAAGATAGAAGGATCTTATAAAATAAAAGGCATAGCCAGAAAGGGTGCATACCAGCTGACCGACCTAAAGGCAACCGAAATCGAAACATCTGGAACATCGACTATTTGAAAAGATACTACTACTAAGAATGCAAGTTGGTGAAACGATCTTCCCCTTCTTTTACAACAACACGCGCTACTCTTTTCTCCTTCGACCAATTTTTATTCTAATAGGATTTTTAAGAAAGTTTTTTAACGAGGTATGCACCAAACGTGTTGGGAGGTGACTGAAAACAATTTCAATGAATGATGCTAAGGACCCAAAAAATCCGACACTAGAGACTATCATATTAAGACTGGAAAGAACGAACTAGAGGTTGCTAAAGAGACCAATGGTGCGAAGTCATGCATTCATTTATCTCAAAAGTTTCTCATCCGATTGGCAGTAAAAACACCGATAGACACTGTAATAAAAATTTATGCTGAATAAAAAAGTTGAGATGTTACGTCGCTTCCTTTTCTTTTCTACCTCGTGCTCTGAACAATAGTTCAACAGAGATTAAAGAAAGGACTCAAAATCATCCTGACACTTCACATTTGACATAATTAAGAGACGTCCTAACTAATAAAAATGTCAAAAATTTGATATTACCGGCAAAATGGACCTTAACTTGATTAAGCCACAGAGCATGTGTATATGAATAAAAGAAATTATTTTTTTTCTCACTTGGAATTGAGCTATGCACCTAAGAGAGTATATAAATTAAAAAGTACTAAAATATAAAAATCGATCGGTAACTACCTTTGATCATAAATTTAAAAATTCAGTACAACATATAGATTAATGCATCTTAAAAGAACAAAGAGAGAGAACCGACATGCTACAATCTCAAATAACTGAAAGTCTCTTTTATAGCAGGGATAAGTAAAGCCCGAAGCCATTGCTTACATGACAAAAAAGCAAAAAGAAGATAGTAATAAAAATGTATGTGCATGTGCGGAGAATAAACAGGTAAACTGCTAGAGTGTCTCACCCGAGGAGCTTTAGGCGCCCCTTGAGCGATTCTCCTCCCTCAAGTCATCAAGAGATGAATCAATCTTAATTAGATCCAAAGGGGGCAGGTGGTTGCCATAACGGCTTCTTGAATTAGCTCAATATCTTTCTCCACTAAAGAAGAGTCAGCACGAATATAATCATCTCTAAGAGACTTAACCTATCCATACAGATTCTTTAGTTTACACAAATCCTCTCTAAAATAATTAACCTATTTGTCTCGGTGCTTTATAGTAGAATGTGTGGCCCTGATCTTCCCGAAAACCTCTCGGAGAGCTTTATTCTTTCGTTTCTTCTTATATAAAGCCTTTATGGTAGAATGAAGGGACTTCACTCTACCCTCGAGAAAGACTGCTACTGCTTTGGCAGCAGCTGCTTCAACAACACTTTCATTTAGTTGGATTAGTAGTTAAGAAATCTCCTGCTCAACTTTACCCATCTTCTCAGCAGCTTTCCTTCCTTCCTCTAACTAGGACTGAAGCTGAGACAACCTATTATTTGCATCGGCTAAAGCTTCTTTCTCAATAGGAGATTGACCTTCGAGTAACTGGTCTGCGTCTCTAGAAAGGTGATCCTCTCCCGAAGTTGTAATCCTTCTTGTCGCGTTAGTCTCTCCTCGCCTGAACAGCGAGAGAAGAACTCAGACATACAAAGGAACCCTTGTGAAGAATAAATTGTTACTCAGAGGAAGCAAAAAGGGAAGGGAGAAAGGAAGAATGGGAAGACGTGAGAACGTACCCGAGAAAGGAAATAAAGTGTCTGCTTGAGAAGGAGCGACTCATCTCGAGCTGGTAACCCTCTCAAAAATATCTTTACACACTTGGAGAGTAGGGTGAGTGTCACACCCCAAATCCGGAGGGGCATGACTGGCACATTGTGCCACACCTAATTGACCACACCTCGCCACAAAACTTACTATAATAAGCTAGAACTGACGAGGTTCAGCAACACAACAACTATAAAATCAGAGTAAGATAATACACTATAGCGGAAGTTGGCTCAGAACAGACATATATACGGTGCTATGGAGGCATGTACCTCCCTGTAGGTCTTTCATGTCTCAGAACGGTCCTATTGGAAGGAAAACTCCACTCCACCATAGCCCAATTGTTCTACACCTTGGACTCAACTCTGCGGCCGGATCTACTCTCAGCATTAGGTATCCACGAGTCCCAAAGGCCTCAACACACGCAAAAAAAAATCACACAATCATAATATTTACAATAAAAACAGTAACAATACATGTTCAAACAGTCCACAACCGGCTCTCAAACCCCACTAACCGACTATCACAATATAGTACTATTTTCATACGTCTAGCGGTCCACCGACGAGCCACTAACTGAGTTAAGGATCATCATCCTAACTAGTCTATCCCCAAGCTTTACAAACTACTCTACTCATCACTAACAACAAGGGACATGGAGAAACTAACCCAAACATCACTCGGGCCGTCAACGTGCTCTCGACACAGCCAACACGACCACCGACTCTAATATAACAAAAGATCGTCACAACCATTGATATTAACCACTCTAAACCCTCATTCACTTGTCAATATCACCACCTAATATTATTTACACAAGTAGCCCATAAATTTTTACAAGAACTACATGCCTCACACATGGCCTCTCGACACGAGCCTACAAGAAATATAACTTGTAACGACCACTTCTTAACAAAGGGGTTTGAATCCGGTCATTATAAGTTACTTATAGTGACAAAATATTTTTGCGGTCATTAAAAATTAATTTTTAATTTTATATTAACGATGGAATAATATCCCATTGTTAAAGAACATAATATTCGGTTGTTATAAATAAATAGATTAATACCCCCACCCCTGCGCAGAGAAAATAAGAAAATCCTTAGGGATTTTCTTTTCCTTGATATCATTCTCTTTCACATACAGAGGATCAAGTGCGATGAATCACAAATATTATGACTCATTGCGACTTAGGGTTTGTTCTCCTCTATGTCAAGGTAAGTTTCGTTCTCTGTTAGTTTCATATTCTGAATTTTGATAGTTCTTAATGTTATCCGCTGCTTGTTATATTTCCTCTTCTGTATTAGTTTTCAAATCAAACTCTATGTGAGAAGTGTCTGAGACTTGGTTGGGATTAGTTTCTTTTTCCTTTTTCCAGTAGTTTCCAAGGACCCTTATATATTGATCTGGTGGGTGTAATAAAAGTTCAATCTTGAAGAGATATTCACGGGGTAACTTTTTCTTAATCATGCACACCTGGAACGGAGAAGCAAACTTATGTGTTTTATCTTGAAGATTTGCAATTGCACTTGATTGAAATTTTAGCTGCATGATTTGTATATCTTTTTTTATTTGGAACTTTAGTCATTCTAAGAAAGAATTAAGGTGGAATTTGAGAATCAAATTGCTAATCTTGCTTAATACTTCAGTTGCTAATCCTTTTTTCTTTATGTAAGACTTTGTTTGCTATTTTCTTCTGTATTAGCGTTGTATTTATGCATTTTTGCACACCTTTTCATATTTTGTATTCATGATTTAGAGACTGAATTGGTTCGGATTATAAGCATCGAGTTGTTTTTAGTTTTTAATTAAAATTTATTATAATTTTCTTTACGTTTATTAATTCCAATGTTATGCTAATTTTTTGTCTTTGGGCGTTAGTGATCGTATTTTTCTTGAAGTTTTGACTATTTTTTCTAATTTAGCTTTTCTTGGATTAGTGAGAATTAAGTTGTTGGATTAGTTTCTACGAGACAATTTAAAATCTATTTGGTAAATTTGATATATTAATAAAATAGTTTGATATTACCTGTCTAAAGAATAAGGATTTTATACAATAAGAAATTAAGAAAATATTAGTCTGCTGTCATGAATTGATCTTCAAATATTCATGAATTATTAACTGCATGCCATGAGGATAAAATGCTGAGAAATTTTATTGGAATTGAGATACAAATGAATAATGAACTTATCTAAACTAGGTTGTTTGACATGGTCTTGGTATGCTGCTTTAAGCATAAGTTTTAGATCTTCTCATCTGTTCATCTAATTTTGGAATAGCACACTATCCTAAGTTGGAATCTAAAAGTCTTTCTCTCCGTCGCACCAATTTGTATCTATCAGGTGGTCTGGAAAAAAAGATTAAAAGCTAGTAGTAGTTAAATTTTTGTTTTGAAGATCATGTACCATACAATGAAGATAAATTAGCACTTGAATATTTTGGAGATGTATATGTCTGCATTATACATGCTTCATGGAACTGAAAAATAAATAAAGAGCAAATACTACACCGGTCATATTCTGTTTTCACTCAAATAAAAATTGAAAATTAGTTGTGAAAAATTCAGAAAGAATACAGTGCATGAGTTGCATAGCTAGATACTACTGAAGTTTATGCTCAATATGTAGTTTTATGGTTTTAGTCAGTGTGTCTGACCTATAACAAGAAGGAATGTGGTCTGTCTCAAATCCTAGCTGAGACAACGCGCACTCGACATTCTCCTTACCTAGTAACTAACGAGAAAACCCTTATTCAAATCCATAATTTATTGCTGGAAAACGTTTTACTGAATGCTCTAAAATGACATGTTAATTGAATTAATAAAACATCAAGTTATTAAAACAAATAAACTTCACTGAATCCCAACATTTAGTGGTTCATTATAGGCTTTGACTCATTCAGAGGGAACTTAATATTTTTAGTTACCCGCTGGTTCTAAGTGTGACACCATTTGAAAATTTATTTGCCATTGGCCTGGTGGTCACATTGAAACAGGGCCTATATTTTAAGTTACTAGAAACTTTCTAATGTGTTGATCAATGTTGCTATCAATTATTTTAAGGAAGCGCGAATATACCTCCTGGAATTGCAATGTCATGAGAAATTTATTTTGTTCTACAAACTGGATATGCAAAGCTCTCACAACAAGTGCAAGTGACAATGGAAAACATGCTTAAGATGATAAAGTAAGTTGATTAGCACTGTGACTAAAAGAAGTATATGTTTTATATACACCACGAAATGAAGAAATGAGCAAATACTTGCATTTACCTTGAAAACTTGGACTTGTATCGTCAATATTTGTCTATTCTGTCCTCTATTTTTATATGTTCTTCACTAAATCTCAAGATCACTATTTTATAAACATAAATTGCATCAGCAACCAGAATTTTTTGTAGTTCTCCTCTGAAGCTATTTTATCACCTTTTATAGTGAAATTGATTAGAGCTCTACTGAAATAACAGAAGACTCGGAGAGGTGCAAGGACTCTGCTCTAGAGAGCAGGAAAACTTTCCAGGAACAGAAGAAGATTTTCAAAGAGCTGCTTGTGCTATTTTGAACATGCTTAATAACTAGGAAAGTGATAAATTCGTAAGTTTATCAGTGGTCCCTAAATCTCTGTTTTTAATAGTGTGATCGTGATTTCAGCTCACCAGTAACTAGTGATGTTAATCTCATTAAGATATTATTTCTCATGAATTTGATTTAGCATGTCATCTAATGATCTTGACAAACATGTAGTTTTCTTGGATGTTCTTTTAGTCATTAGGCTACTTTTATCAAGTTATATACAGTTGATG
>JACEIK010003975.1:112743-131342 GCA_018107945.1 Datura stramonium
CCCCACCCCAAAATTCTGCTATCCCACAACATCATGATTCCTCCTCTAGTTCCACTGTCCTCCACACAAGCATATTTTACCCGTTTATCCCCCCATAATTCTTTTACTATCGCAGAGATTTCCCCTTCTAATTAGGTTTCTTGAAGGTAGTATATATCTGCCTTTCATTCCACTATCATGCTTTTCATTAGCCTCCTTTTCTTTCTGCAATTCAGACTCCTAACATTCCAGGAAATTAGTTTGCAATGCATCTCGATTTGTGCTGGTTGAACTTCTTGTTGCAGGAGAAGTCAGCAGGTTTAGTAGTCAACAATTGGGAAGTGGAGTAAGCAAGTTAAGGGATATAACCACCTTTAGATGCGTGAAAAGAGTAGTATGGGGGGATTCTTTGATGGATAGTGATGTGTGAGTGAGGAATCAAAACACTAGGTAAAGATATACTTGAGTGGTTGTTCTGTTTGCGCTTTTATTACAGGAAATAGAAACAACCAAACCAAGAGTAACAGTTGGTTTTAGTTTCTTTTTAGTAGAATTGGCTGTTTCGTTTTTGGACAACAGTTGATAATGTTTGTATTTGAATTTGAAAAAAGTTGCTTTCGGAATAAATAATACTTATTGTGCGATTTAGTAAAAAAGCTGCAACAGTTGCTTGAAGAATCTTGGCTTTTGATCAACTAAGTCGAAATATCTCCTCCCTTTCTTGGAGCACCAAAAGGGAGGATCACTTTTTGCGTTGCAACCATACCAAAATGTTTTGTGTTGTTGTACATGTTACATAGCCTTTTTTATTTAGAAGGTAGTGTGATAGGGCAATCCAGAAAAGACATGAGGAGGATGGTTTACCTGTATAATGTTGTCTTTGCCGATTTCCATGATCTTTCAAATTTACAATTTAGGTTGAACTACATGTTAGATAGCCTTTTTATTTTGGATGGTACTGTCTCAGTTCCTCTTTTCCTTTTTAATATCTGTTACTTCACTGGAGAAAAAGATTAAAGCATTGTTCAACTTCATTATGATTTTTTATTTTCCAAGAACATAAGCTATTGTATAATTTGTGCTAACATGCTGGTCCATTTGTAGTTACGGCGCATAGGGAGGATATCAGACGTGAAAGTTTCATTTGATACTGAAAATGCCCGTGATACCCTTTATCGCGTGGCAATCGACTTTGTTCTTAATTATTGTGAAAGGTAGCTCGTTTAGCTTGATGACTGATTGCTAGATGCCCTGCTTTTGCATCTTTTTACCTTCTTATAGCTGCTTCTTCTTTGCTCTTCTGCAGCACTGCAAGTCAGTCAGCTTTTGTTCTAATTGATGGTGAGGAAGCACCAAACTTCGTTGCTGGGCTTGCTGATAATGTAGGACTTGAGAGTACTCGGGCTGCAAGAATGGTGTCTGCAGCTGTTGCTGCACGCACTAGGTCAAGGTTCTTGCAAGCTTGGGTAAGGTTTTTCTACTACATCGAATAAAATTCATTTTTCGCTTGGACTTCTTGAAGCAGGCTATGTTATGAAAAGCCTTAATCCATCCACAGAGAGTATTGCATTAATCTACTTCCAGTTTGAAGCTATCACTTCTTTAACAATATGGTTCGGAGAATTTGAAAACATAGGAGGAGAATTTTTGAAAATATAACTTAGGAGGAGAATTAAATAGAGATCTATTAAAACCGAATGGGTTAGTAAGTCCTCCTAATCAGCAATTTCATATCTTCTCATACCTTGAACTCTAAGGCCTCATTTGTTTGCACTTAATGGAGATACTGAATCTGAATTATTCAAACTTGAGGCCATTAAAGTGCATTTGTTTGTATTAAGATTTAAGCACTTAATTGATATGAATAAGTCTTAATCATTGAGATCTTGAACAAAGTTTTAGTATCACTAATTGGCATTTTTGTATGGATAACTTTCACCACTACTTTATCCATAACGACCAGCCACCACCCTGAACGACCTTCGTTTCACAATCACTACAACCATCTCTGTCATCACAACCACACACTGGAAATGACTGTAGCTGTCAACAACTATTCTTAGTCACTATCACACTTACCACCTCCATTATATTTATATCCACTACCATCACCAGCACGGTCACTGTTGTCGCCACCTCTGGCTCTACCATCAGCCGCTATTGCGGTCAATTCTTACTATCAATCACCTCTACCATCACAACTAGCACCGCTGCCAATTACCACCAACATCATGGTCAATCACCACATATTCTTCAGACACGACTACAACACCACCAACTACTAACATACGAACTCCATCATCACTACCGCCACTACCAACTGCCATCATCGTGCTAGTCACTATAACACCAATCATCATCACAACTATCACCACCACCATTACTAGCCTCTAGCATCTGTCATCACCACCACCACTATAAACCATCTCCACCATCACTACCGAATATAAATGTTTCATTTATATCATTAAATTTGTATGTTTTGAAATATTTAATGCTATTTTAATATGAATTACTTATTTATTGTGTTTAAAAGTAAATAAATTATGCACATTCAGTTGTTGAAAAACAAGCCGTCTTAATCATTCAATGTTTAGATTCATAAACATCTTAATCGTTTAGATGTGTATTCAGATTCAGATGTCCTAGTGTTTAATGTAAACAATTGGGGCCTGAGTTATTGTCTATGTCTAAGTATGGGGCCTAAGTTATTGTCTATGTCTAAGTATGGGGCCTAAGTTATTGTTTATGTCTAGGTCTTTTCTCTTGGTCTATACAATATAGTAGGTTTGACCACCACTTTATTAAACTTATCTTTAAGGCTTGGGGGACATAGTTTATCACACGAAACATCGGATTCGAGCATCCACTTCATTCACCCTGCTCCAATACGATGCTTAACATCCTCGTCAAACCCATCAATCCCTCTGATTATTGACCCCAAATACTTGAAACTTCCTCTGTTGGGGATGACTTGTGTATCAATCCTCACTTCCACATCTGGCACGTGAGTAGCATCAGTGAACTTGCACTTCAAGTATTTTTTCTCAGTCCAGCTCAACCTGAACCCTTTAGACTTCTGGATCTGTCTCCAAAACCTCCATCCTGTCATTTAACTCTGCTGCGTGACTCATCAATCAGAACTATGTCATCTGCAAATAGCAAACACCATGACACCTCTCCCTAGATATATCGTGTCGGTATATCAATCACTAAGGCAAATAGAAACGGGCTAATAGTTGATCCTTGGTGCAACCCCATCACGACTGGAAAGTGTTCTGAGTCTCTTCCCATTGTCCTCACTCGGGTCTTGGCTCCATTGTACATGTCTTTAATCACTCTAATGTAAGCTACTCCTATAGCCTCCATAGAACCCCCTACAGACTGTAATAAGCTTTTTCTGGGTAAATGATTGCTATATGTAAGTCCTTCTTCCTCTCTCTATATTGCTCAATTAATTTCCTTACAAGATGTATAGCTTTAGTAGTCGAACGTCCGACATGAATCCAAATTGGTTCTCAGTAATAGACACAATCCTCATCCTCATCTCCACCACCCTCTGTCAAACTTTCATAGTATGACTTAGCAATTTGACACTCCTATAGTTGCAATTCTGAATATCACCCCTGTTCTCATACAACAGGACCATTGACATTTGNCTACACCAAGTCACAGGACGAGTCGTCCAGTGACCCGTGGGTTCTCATACAACAGGACCATTGACATTTGTACTCCAAAATTTATGGAAAGTATGTCTTCCATCTTCATCTAATTATGCTATTCGGACTCTTAAAAAATGTCAATGCGGGTGTGTCGAATTCTCCAAAAGTAGTGCATTTTTGGAGAATCCTACACGAGTGTGGCATCGAAAGTGAAGAGTCTGTGCAACTAATTCCCACCAATACCTTGTCTTGCTCATCTTTCATGTACTTCACTTGATCTTAAATATCAAGGTAGGCTCATGTGAAATGAACTTCTAAGAATTGGAATATCACACAAAATAAATGGAAGAGTGGATGTAGATTGTACAGTCTCTTCAGTTTACATTTTTGCAAAGAAGCTGCTTCCACACCTCAAACTTGTGAAAAAGTCTCATCATAGCAATGCAAGGGAAGGCTGTTATTCTCCCCATACTCTTCACCACTGCAAGGGGTAAACAGTTGGCATGATGAACTAATGGATAGTCAAGAATGCAATATATTTTGCTTGTACTGATGCTACTAGGATCTTTTAATTTTTCAGGCATTGGAAATACAAGGAAAGCATTCTGAAGCTATGGTGGAATTGTTCAAAATATGTGCCATTCACAAGATATTTCCTCCTGAAGAATTCTCGGTTCGTATTACTTCATTTTTCCTACTTTTGTTAAGTTCGTGTGATTTATCCTCTGCTTGTGTATCTTATGGTATGTGCTGTTTTAATCTTTTAGAACTTCCTTAGAATTGAGCCATTGATATTAAAAGAAAAGAAAAAGAATCCAGGAACACTAGTTAATAAACTTATTCTTGATCCAAAGTTCTGATGGAGTATAATTTACTATCTGAAGAAAATGGAAATCGGCTACCAATCATCCTAGATTATGGACTATTCGCTCTTTGTAGTGATTTTTGAGTTGTCGCTATTTCAATGGTGCCAATGCACTTTGCACCGCCATCTCAGACTATTTCATGCTATTTGTTGTTTTATTGGCATGTCTCTACAGCCTGAGATGGAGATGGTGGCTCGTGGGCTTGAGAAACACTTAAAAGTAGACCAAAGGGAGTTCCTAATGAACAGTCTTCTACGTGTTTGTGGTGATGGGACCAGGAGAAGTGTGGCTGAAGCTTTGGGTCTGGTATGCATAGTTAATTACTCACATTCCTATCTAGTAGATCTAGAATTTGTTGTTCATTGTTTTTGCGCTTCTGTTTGAGTGACATTTTCAATTGGGAAGTGGAGACTCCCGTCAATTTTACATATTTTTTTGCTTTGTGAGATAATTTTGCCTACAGTTGTGTAAATAGATCTTAACAAGCAGTGTGGAGAAGGCATCAATCCCATCCTCAGTTTTGTATGCCGTGCTCTTGTAAATTCCAAGAAAATTTACCTGCTCTAATTTGGGCCTCTTATCAAAAATAATTTTCGATCCTCTCCTTGAGCAAAAAAGTATTGAAGTTTTTCTTTTCCTCGGTGGTTTTTGTGTTTTGTTGCACATAACTAATAGGAGTAGGAAAAGAGTTCAATTCTAGATGTGATAGTGTCTTGTGGCGTGGCTGGTGGGTTTTAACTCTATTCTCCCTTTCAATCATCTACTTGGTTGCTAGAGTTATTAAATCCTAGGATAATCTCCTGTAGGAAGCATTGTAGTTACTGATAAGAGATTGATTATTTAGAAGAATATCCAACTTAGCTGTTAATCATTTAATTTCACTCTATTTTCTGAGAAGTAGAATCAACCAAATGTCTGGCTTGGTGGAGAGCTCTTCGTTAAAGTCTACCTACTTTCTGCAACACCATTCAAATTTTTCATGATAAGGAAAAATGCTCAGACCCAGATCCTGAGGGCAGTCTTTAAGCCCAAATCCTACTCTCTCCTCTACCCATCTTCTCCGATGGACACAGCCACCTCTGACATGACCCAGAACATTTTTTTTCGACTTTCTCTCTCTAAATCTTCTTCCAACTACTTTTCTGGCGACACTTGACTTTCTCTCTCTTCAAAAGCTTTTCCGACCACCTTTGCATTGCCGGCCGTCCTTCACTCTCCTCTAAAACTTTTTCTGACCACGATCTTACTGCCAATGAGCACTACTCTCAACAAAAAACTCCTTCCCGACCCTTTACCCATCAGAAAAGACCCTCTTCCAGTTTCCGACAACCCAGAACTTCGCCTTTCAGCTTCTTCTCTTCATAACTTCTGTCAACCACTCAAACAGGCTGGAATTTAGTTTCCTTCAGCATGGAGGAGAACAACATGTATTTTGCTGTGGGGTTCAAGTCTTGTGACATTTCCTAGGCTTGAATCAAGGTCGGAGCTTTGGTACGATTGGGTGGAGTGCAGTTGTAATCTGATGCACAGAACGACATTTAACAAGAAATCCATTGAGTGGATTTGTTTTCTCCTACAGGAAGCTTCAAGGGATACAGAAGCGCAGCGAGAAGATTTAAACTGAAGGAGCAATATGCACTATTCTTCTGTTCAAGGAAATTCAACAAGTTTGTCAGATTTGTAAGTAAGTGACAACAGATCTGTCATTATTATCACTGAAGTTACATTAATTGCTGGATGAAGGGATATTGCATTTAAGATCAGCAGATTCATTAAAGAAGATACCAGTCTCATTAATACTTTCTAAGGAGGACAGATCCAAAAATTCCATACTTTGAAACTGTCAGAACCAGCAAATGACAGTAGAAGGGGGCTAATGAAGCACTGGCCAGCACAAGTGACAACGAAATCACCATAACTGAGGGCAAAGCAACATCTGAGAATGAGGTCTTGGGAAGATGTGTGTTGGGTCATTTTAACAACGAATTAAAAGAAAAACTTACTCTATCCGATATAAGAAGGTCGGCGGTGTCGACTTGGAAGAACGCATTTGGGATGAACATTTATGAAATGGCTGATAATCAATTTTTGTTTGAGTTCCCAACAAAATACATGGTGGAACATGTTCTTTAAGGAGAATGGAACTGGCAAAAGAAATTGATTTTGAGTTGTAGATTCCGGTTGTTGGATGTAGTACGAACAAAAGAGAAAGAGAATGGACTTGGGTCAGAGCTATGGACCTTCCTCTTCACGTCTTGTCAGATAAGATCAAGTCATCGGAGAACAGTGTGGAGGTGGTTAGAAACGAAGGACGAGACATCTTTGTAAAACCGTCTCAAATGGACAAGATCAAAAGTTAAGGGAGACGGTAGCAACATTCCAAAGGAGGTGGAGATGAAGACAAAGGGCTAATCTTTATTATCCCAATCTAGAGCGAAACATGGACCTTGGCAATCGCCGGAAACAAGAAGCGGGAGACCTATGCAAAGGACCAATGTGCAATAGAAATTACACGACGTATTTACTAGGTTGGACAGTTGTCTTAAAAAGAGGGGACCATGTGGGCCAAGATGTTTTTCACACACTAGTGGAAAACCTAACAGAGAAGGGGTATAAGCACATGGTGGGATGGGGTGGCGGGATTTAATACATGTTGTTGGGTCATCTGAAGAAAGGATATTGAAAAAGGAGAAAGGCCCAGATTTATTCTCTGAGGCCCAACTCCTAATGCAACATAAATGGAGCCCAGATATGCCGAATTGGCATGACTCTATACTAGAAGAAATTGAAGCTAATACTTCAGTTACACAGAACGACTGCAGTTCTGATTAACTAGACGTATTGGTGTTGCGACAATCAGAAGAAGAAGAGCCATGACTGTCTTTGAGGGGGAAGAGGCAAAATTAGTGAAAATAGGGGAGAGACATACACATGATGATAGTAGCTGAAGCAGATGTCGACCATGTGGAGTTAATGAAACCTCTAAATTATTTGGAGTTTTGAGAGGAGAACAAAGAAGATAGGGACATCACTATTTGGGTTCATCGAAACATAATTAAACTGATTCGGATTTGCTTCTAAGGGTGTGAAATAGAGGTGATGACTCTTTTCAAAAAATTGATATTAGTAGTGAGACAATTAGATAGGAGACAATCGTACAAGAGGCAGAGAAGGCACAATAATCCACAATCAAGGTGAAAAGCATGCAAGAATTAGGATCTTTTTTTATATGAATATCAAAAGGAATGGTGTAAGCAGCAGGGAAGGGAGAAACAAACTTGGATCAATGAATTTAGAAGTGATATCATGGAATGTGAAGGGATTAAACATGAGTCATAAAAGAAGGGTGATAAGCAACCTCATTCACAAACGAAAGGCCGATATTCTATGCTTTCAAGAGACGAAACTGGAAGGAAATATTGAAGATAAGGTAATGCAATTATGGGAAATAGGAGTGTTAGATATGCACAACTGGAGGCAAGTGGTAAAGGGGGTGTAATAACGTTGCGGGATAATAATATATGCGAAGGTGAGATAGTGAAAATTGTTATGTATTCACTGACTTGCAAAACTTAGGAATTCAGCTAGATCATGACTGCCTTTGGGCAGCAAACACAACGAATTGGTAATATGAGATGAGATAATAGAGAGATGAGAGAAGAAGTTAGCCATGTGGAAATTCCAATACTTGTCCCTAGGGGGAAGACTCACATCGATTAATGCAGTGTTAAATTCTCTTCCAACTTATGTTATGTCATTATTTCCCCTATCAGCCGAAGTCCTGAATAGATTGGATAAACTAAGAAGAGATTTCCTATGTTTTGGAAATAAGGAAAGAGGTATTATTTATCTAACTGGAAAACTTTCCAACTCCCGAAGATCTCTGGTGGCCTTGGGGTTAGGAACCTAAAAATACAAAATGAATGCCTTTTGATGAAATGGTTGTGGAGATTTGTGGAGGCAGACCAAGCTCTGTGGAAGGAAGTGATACACTGCAAGTATGGTAAAGACACCCAATGGTGCACCAATGATGTCACCACCCCTTATGGAGTCTCAGTTTGAAAGTCAATAAGATCTCTTTGGCCCAAATTAGCAGGAAACATCAAACATAAAGTAGGCAATGGTAACAAAATATGCTTCTGGAAAGAAGCATGGAATGCACATGAAGCTTTGATGAATACCTTCCCTAATTTATTCTCTTTTTGTAGTAATCCCCACATCACAATAGCTGACAGTTGAACTAAAGGATGGATATCTCCTTCAGGAGACACTTGAATGACTGAGAAATAGATAGGGTGGCACAAATTTTGCAGGTGATAAGTGATTTTAAAGGACTCTTCACAAGGCCTGACACAATCACATGGAAGCACACTGAGGATGGAAGGTTTACCGTTAACGAGCTTTACAAGAAGGAAGTGGGACTTCAGTAAGGACCTAGAACAACAGAGTGGAGGTAGGGATGGAAGAGTTTGGTACCAAATAAGGTTAAGTATTTTGTCTGATCAGTGGCCAAAAGAGTGTCTCACACTAGAGGTACTGAAAAGGAAGTGGCTACAAATAGTATCCAGATGCTTCTCATGCAACGAGGCAGACGAGACCAGTAGTCACTTATTCTTACATTGCAAAGTCACAGCATAGACCAGGGGTTACAAATAGTATCCAGATGTTTCTTATGCAATGAGGCAGACAGGACCAACAGTCACTTATTCTTACAATGCAAAGTCACGGCACCGATCTGGTCTCTCTTTTTGAGCCTTACAGATCTACTATTTGTGTAAAAGAGGAATGTATAGAGGAAGTGGAACAAATAATAGATCTTTTAGGTTCGTTGTAATTAGTCATACAATTTTTGGAGATCTTCGGCGTATCCCTTACCAGTTTCAAAAAAAAAAGAAAGGTGATGTGCAAGCTGGTGGACACATAACAAATGGTCTCCAATAAAGGTAGACAAATCACTGATGCAGTGTTGATAGCTAATGAATGTCTTGACTCTAGATTAAAACATAAAAAACCTGGCATAATGTGCAATGGATGCTGAAAAGGCCTATAACCCTGTAATTAGGAGTTTTTGGTCAGAATGTTGCAGCAGATGGTGTTTTGGAAGAAAATGGATCAGTTGGATAAAATTGTATCACCTCACTTAAATTCTCAATTCTGATCTATGGGGCACCAAAAGGGTATTTTGCTTCTAAAAGAGGGTTGAGACAAGGTGATCTCACCTCACCTTTTCTCTTCATTATTGCAATGGATGGTCTAAACAACATGTTAAGCAGAACACATAGGAATGGATGGATCAATGGTTTTAATGTGGCACAAAATCATGAAGAGACCGTGGATGCCAATTGAGATATTTGAGAATCATTTTAATTCTATTTGAAGCAACATTTGGTCTACATATAAACGAGGGAATGAGTCAAATCTTTCTGGTGAATGTTGTAGACAATATACAAGAGTTGGTGGATACTCTGGGAGGAGAAATAGGAAACATTCCAACCATGTATCTAGGAATGCCTTTTGGGCAAAAAGTAAATCCAAAGGCATAGGACTGGAGTCATTGAGAGATGTGAAAATGTTATCGGGATGGAAGTCTCAGTATCTTTCTTTGGGAGGTATAGTGATTTTAATTAACTTAGTTCTGGATGCACTCCGCACTTACGAAAAGAGGTGATTAACAAAGAGAAGAGAGGTTTTCATTTGGTCAAATGAAAAGAGGTGATTAACAGTAAGAAAGATGGTGGAATGGGAATCCGAAGCTTGAAGAAGTAGAATAAGTGTTTGCTATTGAAGTGGTTATGGAGGTTCACTAGAGCAGAACACACCCTATGGAGGCACAGTTATTGAAGCCAAGTATGAGAAAGAATGATTTTGGAATTACTAAAAATGTGACCGTACCTTATGGAATCAATCTTTGGAAATCTATCAGGAACTTGTGGCTGTATTTGAAGTGCAGGGTGAGAACCAACACTAATGGTGGAAGGAAAACCTTATTTTGGGAGGACAAATTGATGGGAAGGTGATAGCATTAAGGTTCTGTCCCATATAAGTATGAGCTAAATCTACAATAAAGGGTCACAATAAGTGATGTTTGATCTGCTCATGGGTGGAACCTAACTTTCAGAAGAGCACTACTAGACTGGGACATATCAAGGATTGCATAGATGTTTAAAGTGTTTGGAACAGTTTGGGGGCTACAAGAGGGACCAGATTGCCTCAGATGGGAAAAACAAGCAAGTGGGATGTTTTCAGTCGGATATGCATATAGAGATCCAAATCAGGTGGGACAATAAAGTTTTTGGCCTTGAAAACACAAAAATTCCTTAGTGAGGTGGTATGTTTCACTTGGTTAGTAGCTAGAGAAGTTCTGTTGATTTAGGAGAACCTTAAAAAAGAGAGGCATACAACTATGTTCAAGATGTTATCTATGTGGAATATAAGTCTGAGACATTGACCATATGTGTTTACATTGTAAAATCACTAGCCAACCATGGGATATTTTCATAAACTTGAGGGGTGCTAGATGGGCAACGCCAGGCAATACTGTTGATCTTCTGGCAAGCTGGAATGAAGGAAAAGTGGCAATGGAGACAGATGGAAAATTGTCCCAATATGCATCTCATGGTTAATCTGAAAGGAGAGAAACTCAAGATGCTTTGAAGATACAGGTTGCTCCTTACAGAAGGCTAAATCTAACTGTATTCTTCTTTTGGGTTTTTGGTGTAAATCTGAATATATAGATAGTCATGATGTAATTATAGAAGTGTTAGGATCCTTGTAGAAAGAACAAGGATGATGTAACTATCATTTTGGATTCCAGCACAATTATGCCGATGATTATACCTATATATATGTTACCATTCTCAAAAAACGTCTACCTATTTTATACACCTTGCTTCTGTCTCTCCTAATCCATTTTGTGTGGACTTGCAGAAAATATTTCTTGGGGTTAAATGAGGATTTTCTAATATTGCGAAACTCAAAGAAAAGTCTGAAACAGTTTATTAAATACTAAGAGTTTAAAAAATAGGAAACTATGAAGGGACTGAAGATTCTGAAGATTCCATTTACACTCGAGTTAGAACTCCAAAGAGCTAAGGAACCTTTAAATGGCTCTGTGGAAGTGACTACTCGCATTCTTTTTTTTCTTTTCAAGCCCACCACACACAGTAGGAGATGATAAAGGCTCCCAAATCCTTAATCCAAAACAGATTTCACCCTCACCTCCCCAACCTATGGCAAGTTACTTTATTCTAATATCCCAACACGATCAGCGTGAAGAAGTATCTTATTACCATGGATATTAGAAAACTGTTGGATCTTCTCTTGAGAGTATTTAGACAAATCTGAGCCAAGTCTAGCTTGGGAGGAACAGTCTGGGCTACTGATCTTGATTGTGCAATGCTTATGGCCTGGGTTATCTGCTATTGTAATTGCTCGAGTTATCCTTGAAAATATAATATGGTCTTATTACCTTCGTGGTATTAAATGAATTATTCTTACATTTATTTCCTTCGCAGATGTGTGTATTGATATTGCTGTTTCTCCTTTACCCTTTATTTGTTGGTTTTTCACCATGTTCTGTCATCTACTTCTTGATGATTTGTTTTCCATTTGTTCTCTTCTGCAGATGTACTTGAAGGATAACATCGTTCATCAACAAGAAAACAAGTATACATAGATCACTAATTTAATTTTGTACTATTGCTGCACACAGGAATTGATTTTTAAATATGAATAATGTTTTATACTCGAAAGGATATTGGTCTACAAATAGTACTACCTGTATGCTATGTAAAAGGTAATGTTATCTGCTAGAAGAAAGTTTAAATGCATATATTACATTCTAAGCTTGCCGGAAAAGTTATGTACTCACACAAATTTTGTGGATGAACCCTTATTCCCCTAGTCTTGTTTGGAGTGGAACTAATATTCCCTTACTAATTTATGTTGGGTGGTGTGGTGTATACACGAGCGTGATGAGTGTGTAAGATCACTTAAATCTTATTTATTTATTTTTTACCTTTCTTCCTTGTTTGTACTTTATTGTTACGGGAGAAGGAGGGCTCGAAGAACGATATTAAAAATGGATGAATATTAACATGATTCCTCATCTTCGGTTTCACTTCTTATTTGCGTGAGTATTTTGTTAGTCCTTCCATTCAATGTTGTTCGGTTTCACTTCTTGTTTGTGCGAGTATTTTCAGTCCTTCCATTCAAAGTTTTTTTTTTTGGTTAAATAGAAAGGTTGATGGTGCAGAAAATACAAAAAAGAACAATAGTTTCAAGGTGAGTTACGTTGTGCTCTCATCAAAGTTAAAGTTGCTCGTACCAAGTGATTGTTGGTGTGCAAGTAAGTCCGAAATATTGATTTCTCCAGTAAACGACAAAGTTGGCAAAAACTATGTTATATTCCCCTAAACACTGATTCTTACCTACCTTGGCTAGTCTTCTTCACCAATAGCAAACTTGTAACAAATGGCAACATATGAGTAACACCAGAGGACGAAATGCAACAGAGAAATAGAATTGCAACTTTTAACAGTTTTACAAATTACAATCTAGAGGCTTCACAGTACTTATATATATATATATATATATATATCAAACCATAAACGTAAAAAAATTAAGTCCAAAAAATTACATGATAGACAACAAGAATGCGACATCCTCTTACACATTATGATTCCCAATCTGTTTCAGCGTCATACATTTCACAATATCACTTCACTTATTGTATGCTTCTTTTGGGCTAAAGTAACCAATCCAACATAACTCTCAAGAAGCAGCAGCAGGGGCAGCGGTTGGGTTAAAAGCTTTTTGATCCCCACAGGTGAGTACTTCGTGAGGCCCTGCTTCCTCACGACCAACACCCATCAGGTCAAGATAATACTGGTAATGGGAGATGATGTTGTTCATGGCATCAATATCACCTTGGCTGCAAACACTATCACCATAGAGAATGTTCATGGTCGTGCCAAAACCAGGAAATCGTTTAGACAAAGTATCATTCTTTGTGGGCTTCCAATTGCCAACAAAGGCATCATGAGCTGAAGGCTGACCCTTTTTCATTGGGTTCATCCACCTCCAAATTGCAGCCTGGAAAGCCATGGTAGCATTTTGTTCAATGTATTCGGGATGGTCCAACAGATTTAGCTTGAGGGCTTCACCAATAGCTCCATAATTGTAGTTCCTAGGATATAGGAAAACAAATTCTCAATACCTCTATATGCTAGCTGAATGAAACAGTACCAATCAAAGCATGCAAGCAGCTCAGGAATCAAGAATGACATTATATAGGTGCATTTATTAATTGGATTAGAACTACTGCAATCTTTTTCAAACAGATCAAGTGGAATAAATTCCTTCTTCTTTTTCTTCTCCTTCAATTATAATATATGTATTGTTCGGTGAATTAAGTCTCAAATCACAAAACTTCCTGTAAACCAACAAGATATTTCTGTAATCCAAAAATGCAATCTCTGTGCCAAATGTAGTAAGTGATAGACTCAAATAATGGCTTGACGAAAAAATAACTATCTGTAAATGTTGTCAAAAGATTACTAAAAGAACATGTACCAGTAGATAGGCAAGGCACCGCGACCATAATATTGAGCTCCGGGAGTGCATGGGTAGGTTAATTTGAAGTAGTCATCACAGTAATCTTGGCTCGGACTCATTTCCTTGTTATAGCACAGACCCCAAGCCAATGGTCCCCCAGTGGCAACTCCATAACCACCTGTTAACATAGAGTTGTAAGCTAGCAGAGAAAGGAGACAATTGAACACAAGAGATACCATGGTAAAATAAGCTAGAGTTTGAATTTGAAGCGGTCAAAGAAACTCCAACTACAGTTGAACATGAATCTCCAGAGGTTAAGGGAGCGGATAATGAACAAAAAACTATTCAGCAGTGCCATCGTAACCAAATTAAATTCCAAAATCTTTTGTTTTGAGGTTATACCTGTATCAGTTGATGAAATAACACAAGACAATCTCATTTGGAGAAATCATGCCAAAATTTTGACAAAGATAAATATTACGTCTAAAAAGCCATTTGTTCAACAAAACAAAAGTTCATTCTGCACTTATCAGGTTATGTATACAAGTTAAGCATGCACAAACTAAGTCATCCTTAGATGGTAAAAGAGCCAATAATTCTTCAAACAAAACCTAAACAAGTCACTTTTAGTGTACATCACCCTAGGAAGATTGATTATTTGGATCACCAAGGGTTTTGATTTTCTAACAAAACTATTTTTGCAATAGCCTCACTAAAACTGCTCTGTTTTCCTTAGTATTTAGCTCACACACAAGTTGATCCCATCGAGTCCCCTAATCAAAATCCTGCAAACACTAAAGATCTATTATAAGTGGAAAAGATCCAATAAAAATCTGAACTTGAAGCATCATATTCAATTCTCTATATTTGGTGGGTGAACTTCGAATTGCCAAAATTAAGTTGATAATCATCAAGACTGTATTCTCTAATCATCCCCAAGTAAAATATATTTACTGATCTGGCAACAAGAAATAAAAACTTACAAGAAGTTTTGCTTCCAACATGGCCAAGGAAAGCAGCAATTTCCTTCATCTGCATTTTCTTACCACCAGTGGTACCAAAACCAAGAGGCTGGTAAAGTGCTGCAGCAAGGATGAAAGACCTATAATCCCAGAATCCAACAGCATGAGCCACGGGTGAGTTCCTCTTAGCGAAAAGGAGCTCAAATTGGTCAGTGTCGAGATAATCAGTTATTGTCAAGTTACAACAAAATTTTGACAATTTGTTACACTCCCAATCCTTAACACACATCTTGGTACCCTTCACCATCTTCACTATTGTCGGTGGCTTCTTAAATGACTCATTCTCATCTCCATTCACGCAACCAATAATCGAAATCCCGATTAGCAACAAACCCAAAATCCTCATTTTCAAGATCCCCATTTCTTCTTTTTCTTTTCTGCAAAGGGAGAGAAATCTATTACACAAGAATAAAAAGAGATTTGCTGGCACATTTATCTAAAACACAAATACTTACTAGAGACTACAATTTAGCGAAAGCGAACAGACAACTTACTCTGGGTATGAATATGATGATTCAAAGTTCTTTGGGTGCAATAAAATGCTAGAGTTAGATGGAGTTTCTTTTTCAAGAAAATAGACAAATAAATGTGAGGCAATGGGAGAGCGGTGCAGATTGGTTCTGATATTGAACGAATACGGGAATGGACGGTGGAGATTGTTGGGACGAAGAGACAGGCTGGATTTGGAATCAAGCAAAGCAGTGGAAGGTGAAGGCTGACCCACTTGAGCTAATGCCACTCCACCGACAGGCGACAGCTTACCATTTTCCTTTTCATTTCCCTTTTTTCTTTTCTTTTTTACCACGATTTAGCTGTTAAGAGAAACTAGTTATGTCTTTCAAATTAACTTAAATTATATAAATTTTTTTTTGCACGGCTTGTTTCTATTTTCGGGTGTTCTTTTATTTTTATCTCTCAAATTGTGGTGTTTAATTTTTATTCTTACTGTTCATTTAATAAAAATTTATAAGTCAATACTTTTAATTATGACCTAATTTCGCTAAGCAAATGTTATACCTCGAAATTCTTTTTGGATGATTATTTGATGTTTGTATGCTATGCTAAGGGAAGTACATGCCGTATGTTGGTCGCAGGTGAGGAGGGAAACATGTACAAAGAGAAGAGCGAAGAGTATGCAAAGTTCATGAACAAGGGTCAATTTTAAACGATTATATCTTTCAATATATAATGATTTAGAAATCCCACGGCCTATCAAATAAAAGGTCTTTGAATCTAGTTTTCAGCAAAAAAAATGGCTCGTCAATCAGAGTTTGGAGTAAAAAGTTATGCTCGTTCGCAGACAACACTATCGATAGGGAAAGTACCATGCGGGCGTCGACAGGCAAGTAGCAGGCATTTGCACGCGCGAGGCCACGTCACACGGCGTGTCGCACGCAGCCACAGCCCAGTCTAGCCAACTCGCCTACAATAAGTAATTTTGAGCTAGAAAGCTCGTTTTCTACTCCGTTTTACTTGTTTTTTTTTCTAGAATTCAGAGCTCTATTCCGGGTAAGAACTTATATGGACAAACCACATTTCCTTATAGTCCAAGCTTGGAAAAGATTTATTATGCCGTAAGCTTCTAGTTGTGGAGTTGCTGCGTTTTTGCCTGCCTAAACCGTAGGGAGGTGAAGTTCTACCTCCATCTTGGTGAGAGTTGATTACAAAAGGAAGTAAGTGTTTTAACTCCTTAAATTCTCATGAATTCACAAGCTAAGTCGAAAGTGAAGTAGGAACTTAAGTGTTGCTTTTGTGTGTGTTTTTGCTGCGTTTCAGCTGATCTTTTGCTATGTTTTTGAAGTAGTAGCTAGCCGAGGATATACTCCATTTTGGTTGGAGTTGAATACAAATAGAAAATAAGTGTTTCTATTTATGAATTCTTATACATTTGCAAGCTAAAGTTAGAGGTTAAAAGTGAAGGTTGATGTGTTATTTTGTGTGTGTTGTAGCGAGAAGTTGTTGCCTATTTTAAGAGGATGATGCAGCTGTGTATATGCCGAAAATATGCTCCACTTTTGTGGAAGTTAATCTCTAAGAAAGGTATGTGAAACCTCCTTAAAATTCCTTCAGGTGTGCGGCACATAAGTGTGTAAGATTTGTTGAAAATTGTTGTATATTGTGACTGTTTAGTGGTTGTTTTGCGGCACGTGTTGGACGTGGATGATGGCTGAAATTTTGGCATAAACCAGCCCTCATTTCATGAGTTGTAAGCAAGGAAGTTGAAGGTATTGAGTTGCTAGCTAGCGGAAGGAATTGGCTAAAAAGACGCGACGAAACGAGGTATGTAAAGGCGGCCCTATTCTTATTTTTCAAGCACAAAATCTTGTTGTTGAAAGGGCTAACGTTTCTATGTTTTGAATTCCTATTGAGGCATACACGATTCTACCCATATCAGAAAAGAAAAACAAGAAGTTAAAGAGGTATGAAAATTGTGAATTTGAAAATAATTGTGTCCTTGAATTAATTAGGCCTTATTTATTTTTATTAAGATTAAGACATGTGAATCTAAATACACATTTGAATGATTAAGATGTTGTCTCTAGATCTGAACACTGAATGATTAAGACTGTTAGGTTTTCAATATTTGAATATGCATACTTTATTTATTTGTAAATACATTAAAAATACAATTTAAATAAAAAAAAAAGTAATTAAATATTAGAAAAAATATCAATTTAATAAAATAAATTTATTATTTGATAAAAAATAAAATATCTATGTTCATCAGTGATGGTGGAGATGGTTTATAGTGATGGCCGTGGTTATGTTTGGTGGTAGTGACTAGTAATTGTGATGGTAATAGTTGCTAGTAATTGTGGTGGTGATAGTTATGATGATGAGGGAGGTTGGTGTTGTAGTGAGTGACATGATGGTGACAGTTAGTAGTAGTGGTTGTGATGGTGAAGTTGGTTGATGTTAGTAATTAACGACATTGATGGTGGTGGTTGAAGAATGTGTGGTGGTTGACCATGTGCTGGTAGTAGTTGACGGCGTTACTAGTTGTGATGGTGAAGACGGTTGATAGTAGGAATTTATCGTAGTGATGGTAGTGAGTGATAGTGGTCGTAGAGATGGTGATGACAGTGACGTCATGGGTGGTGGAGGTAGCAGTGAATATAATTATAATGATAGAGGTGGTATGTATAGTAACGATTGACAATAGTGGCTGGCAGCACAAGGGTTGCTAGTGGTTGTTGTGATGTCAGGGGTGGTTGGCGACAGTAATGGCAGAGATAGTCGGTGATGGTGGTGGTTGGTGGTTGGCGAGTAATGGTGGTGATGATAGATAATGGTGGTGACTGGTCGTTGTGGATAGAGTGATAGCGAAAATTATTCACACAAACATTCTTATTGATTAAGACCTAATCAAATCAAATAAATGCTTAAGTCTAAATGAAAACAAATGCACTTAATGTTACACCTCGTAAATTCTTGACATGTAGATGGCCTATTCGCATGTTGGTTAAGAGTTTTAGAATGTCATACATGCTAGAAAAAGGCCCGGGGAAAGATCG
>JACEIK010003976.1:0-14302 GCA_018107945.1 Datura stramonium
CGTTCTTTCCAGAAATCTGAGATAGAGCTAGCCAGGCACCAGATGTGCTTAGGCTCACCAGTTAGCAGTCCAGGACCTACTAGGGCACCAGGTGCCAGTCGTACCCCCAAGGCGGGGCGTGACACTCATGATGTCCGAAGGATTAACTGGTCTAGGTCTATTCTTCACCGCTTCTATCTTTTGAGAGTCCACCCCCACACCCTTGCTAGACACCACATGGCCAAAAAATGCAACTGAGTTCAACAAAAACTCACACTCGCTGAATTTAGCAAATAGCTAGCGATCCTTGAGATTCTGTAGCATAATCCTCAAATAAGTGGCATGCTCCTTCTCTATCCGAGAGTATATGATAAATTGTTTATGAAGAAAATCACGTATGGCTTGAATACCCTGTTCATCAGGTCCATAAAAGTTGTAGGAGAATTCTTTAGTCCAAAAAACATAACTATGAGCTCATAGTGACCATACCGAGTCCTGAAATTGTCTTCGAAATGTCACTCTCTCTAACTCTGAGCTGATGATAGCCGGATCTGAGGTCTATCTTTGAGAAGCACTTAGCACCCTGAAGTTGGTCAAACAAGCCATCAATTCTGGTGAGGGGATACTTGTTTTTGATTGTGACCTTGTTTAACTATCGATAATCAATGCACATTTTAAGACAACCATCCTTCTTCCGGAAAAAGACAACTGGAGCACCCCATGGGGATTTACTAGGCCTAATGAAACCATTATATAGGAGATTTTTCAACTGCTCTTTCAACTCCTTTAGCTCGGCTAGATCCATTCTATAAGGAAGAAAGGATATAGGTTGCGTATCAGGGAGAAGGTCAATACCAAAGTCAATCTCTCGCTAAAGAGGGACTCCTGGTAGATCATTAGGAATCACCTTCGTATACCAACATACTAAAGGAACTAATTGAAAAGTTGAGGTATCAGATGTAGAATCCTAAACTCGAACTAGATGGTATACATAACCTTTAGAGATCATCTTCCTATACTTGAGGTAGGAAACAAAGCAATCTACAAGCACATCTGAACTGTCTTTTCATTCTAGGACAGGCTCACCGAAAATCGAAACTCTATCGTACAAGTTGTATAATTTACTGAGGCATAGCAAGCATTCAACCAATCCATACCGAAGATCACATCAAAATCGATCATGTCTAACTCTACTAGATCGACTGAGGTGACTTTTTGAAGGATTGCGACAGGGCAATTTTTGTATACCTGTTGACCTATAACTAAGTCATCGATTGGAGTAGAGACTGAGAAGGGTTCTGACAAGATTTGGGGAATGACTTTGAAACTAGTAGAAATATAAGGAGTCATAAAAGATAAGGTAGCTGCTGGATCTAACAATGAAAACACATCAAGATGGAATACTCATTACATATCAGTGACCATATCTACAGAGACCTCCTACTCTTAACGTTGATCGCCACCTGCATTAGTGGATGCACCCTGCTAAGCTGAGCATGTTGATAGAGCTGCTGAATTGTTGGTTGCGTCATGTCTTATACTATGCCTCATCTGGCTGAAGGGCAATCTCTGAGTAGATCTTTGGGCTTCCCGCACCCGAACTCATACCTGAACCCACTAGGCACTCTCCAGTGTGCCTCCTACCACGCCTACTGCAAACTAGAATACTGGGCTCTCCTAACATGCTCCCCTGACCTCCAGAACCTGATGCTCCTCCCCTCTGATCACGCCTATATTAGATGGAACAGTGGTTGATGATGACGCTGGGGCTGACAACCTCTAATGGGACTGATGGCGATGTCCTCTACTGGACCTCTGTTGGAACTATCCAAAACTCCCTGTTCTATCCCTCTTGGCCTCTCTCTCCTTCTCTTTCATCTGATTCGCCTCTATCTACTAGGTGTATATGTCCAATTGTGAGAAGTCTCGATCACTGTTCAGCATAGCGGTCCTGCACTCCTTGACCAACGAGTCTAATACTTCGTTCACAAACCTACTCATACATGCCCTCTAATACGCAACCATTTGTGGCGCGTACTCTGACAGTCGCTTAAACTCCAAGGCATACTCTTGGATAGTCCTATGGTACTACTTTAAGTTCGCGAACTCTGCTGCCTTCGCCTCCCTCAACTCTCTAGGGAAGAACCCACCCAAGAAAGCAGTCATGAACTCATCGAACTCACGAGAACTACTCCCACTGCTATACCATCCTTCCACTAGCGGTACCATATGTAAGCAACCCCCTTCAGCTGATAGGAGGCTAAATCCGCACTCTCCTCTCCAGTCACCCCCATAATCTAGGTGATCTTCTGCACCTCCTCAATAAACTCATGCAGGTACTCATCCACATTGGACCCCAAAAACTTAGGTGGATTCATTATAAGAAAGTCTCGAACTCTAGCCACTACTTCATTCCCATTTAAAAGAACATGAGCTACTGCCTGCTAATTGACCTGAGAGGTCATAGCCTATGCCAATATCTGGAATGCCACTCTAAACTTAGCATGAGTGACCTGCTTGGGCAAAGGATCTGATGGTGTTGGTGGAGCTTGCTGATGCCCATATCCATTGACATTGTCATGACCATTTCCATTTCCATTCCTTCTTCAGTTCATCCGGCATGGACAATGTTTTTGCAAACGCGTATAGAACGAATTAGAAGGAACAGAGAGATACTTTATTACATGACATAGATCATGAAAGAAGGGAAATTTCCTAAAATGTCTTGCAGCCTATTCCTCATAAGTGTGGTGTGCTTCATACCCATGGAAAAAACTCTACTCAATGAGGCTTTTAGACACCCTAGGACACTCTAAACCTTTACTCTGATACCAAGTTTGTCACGACCCGATCTCGGACCCAGACCAAGACATGGGACCTAGAACTACGAATGGCTCCAAGTCGACCCATGGAATGAACATAACAACTAAAGAGCATACATCAAGGAGGAAACTGATATCTTAAACATGAACAAGTGGATCTCTGAATAACATAACAATCATAAATAGAGTCAACACTCGACAAAGGTGAAAATCAACATAATGTCTGCTAAGCCTCTAAACTATCTAATGATCTTATGGAATAACATCCCTAATTAGCTCGCGAAAATTTAAAACTGAAATAGCATAATCCAACACTAAACTGAATGTCCTTGGAGGATGAGGACTCACCAACTATGGTAATAGATCTAAACTATGGGGGAGGAGGATGAGGACTCACCAACTATGGGAATAGATCTAAACTACGGGGGAACTGGACTAACGGCATAACAGAGTGTGATCACTCAAACCTGTATCGTGAAATGATTCAACATTGAGTATGCATTCAGTACTTGGAATGTACTAAGTATGTAAGTTAAGTAAAACATGCTAAGTAAATGTAACTTAAATTATGAGTATAAATATGAATCAGTATATTGTGAGAGTAAGGAATGCATGCTGAAATATGAATCTGAGACATATATAGTCATAAACTGAGTATCATATCCAAATAGAATAACCCAAAGCTAAAAATAGAAATCATATTACTTGTCATAGATAAAATCATAAGTAAAAGCTCATAAACTGATCATTGGGTCAAACCTGTTGTAAAACATAATATCATAAGTCATGAACATGAATAACGGAAATTATGAGGAACAATGGTAGACTCATCATAACCGACACTATCATGATATAGCTTACATGATTCCCCAACTATCATACTTAAGTGGGAAGATCTGTACCAAATCTTGTCAGAGCTAAGAATGATACCATGATATCGATATCAAGCAGAGGCCCCGTGCGGGCGATGGAAACTCTCAAGGGAGATCCTAAAATAAATATATACTTATGTTGGCGCATAGTTCTGAGACTGGGAAATCGTGGAACCCCAAGCCTACTCGATGCTAGACAATACTCCCAAAAACATGCATAGTGCTCCCATCATTTTTCAATGAAGCTGAAATCATAATTACATGCATAGTCTGAAATCTGAACATGAGGAGTCCTAGCTCCAAATATACCATAAGCTGAATTAGGAGTATTGACTCCAAACCATATGGTAAGCTGATCTATAAAACTGAGCTAAATCATGAAAACATACTTAAATTTTGTGGGCTTACCAAAATCTTAAAATCATGCATACTTGAAATAGACTTCATAAGTCAAAATTATGGATCTATACATGGGAAATTTTAGATATCTCATCATACTTGAAATCATGAATCATAAACTTGATTTTTCATAAAACTTGCTAATAGGAAATAATTTCTAATAACTTTAAATCATGAATTTATAATCAATTTGTGTATAAACTCTACCATAGATCTGAAAAAATTCTTGGGAACATGAGGTGAATTGACCCATAGACATATCATAGAGAATTTCATAAAATTAGGTTAAAATCCTACAAGATCATATACGTGAATTAGAACTTAAATTTATGAACTTGAGGAGAAATTTATGCATGAGAGTGAAAGAAAACTCTCATTCATATCCCTACATACCTGGGTAAACTGATCATCAACTTATCCTTGAAAGCCCAAGAGAATTGGGGAAGAATTGAGAGAATTCTAGATTGATCTTCCAAGAGAATTCAATGCTTTCCATACATGGGAAAGCCTAATGATTTGATATAGGCTAGACCCTCTTAAAACACTCCTTTCAGCGCTTAAAATGATGTTGTTTTGGACATAAGAGCATAAAATTTATGAAATATCCTTAATGATTTCGCAGGGAAAAGGGCACTGCCAAATGCCACGAGCCATACCACAGGTCATACCTCGAAACAATAGCCCCTGGTTTCCTCTCGTTGCCAAACCTGGCTTAATTCCTCATTCTCTAATCTTCAAATGATGGCTAGATAGGATGATTCGTTACTCGATACAATGACTCGTCAGTTCCTCTCATTGTCACCACTGACTTCATGCACAATTTCTACATCCTTCCAGCGGACCCAAACAAGGGTTCGTGCCTTGTGACAACGGGTGGTTGGACCCATCCGCTGCTACTGCTTCCAATTCCTCTACTCCTTCCCACGAGTATAAACAATGACTCATTTCCTATAACGAGTCGTACCACGACTTGTACCATCCAACCATGACACTCCTGAAACAAACGAAAACTCCATACCACGACCCGTTACATCAACCAACGGGTCACACCTTGACTCATTGGTCCTGGAACCTATCAACCAAAAAATTACAATGACTCAGAGCAATGGCATGTTGCTCCTTCCAACAACTCGTACGACGAGTCGTTCTGATACATTTCCAAACATTTTCTTCTAATCATATTTCCAATCTTGAATCAAGCCTTAGAAAATTTTGGGGTGTTATATTTTCTCCCCGTTGGGAACATTCATCCTCGAATATGGGTTAACCACACTGAAAGGCTTGGGTAAGAAGTACAATCCCATATACTAAACATCTGAAGTTGAAATCTGACGGAGTGACTGATTTCAAACTGATACACATGACTAAACTTAATTCATGAATCATACATACATGCAATGACATGAAATGAACTAAGAGACATGAACTTCACATGAAACTGAATAGAGTACTAAGGAGAAAACTACTACCTCATATTGAAAGAGAGCTGGAAGGAAAAAGATGCGGGTATCTAGCTATCATATCTACTTCATCTTCCCACGTAGCTCCCTCAACAAGCTAATTCCTCCACAAAACTTTAATGCCCCAAAAAATCAAAGACTAGCCCTGGGAGTTAAAATGGGAAAAACTATAAAATCTGCACCAGGTCACAGAATGAGTCGTTTTATAATCTGTGTGGTTGACCACGAGTAGTTAAGTGACTCGTGGTGAGGACTTTGGACTTGGATGAAAAATTTGGAAAAGAGGGTGACCACGGTCGTGGGGTAACTCGTGGTTAGGGTTTGACTGGGACTTGGAGAAGGTAGGCAGTGTACACGACGGGTCCTCACCACGACTCATTTGGGACCCCACGAGTCGTGGTGTCTCCAGAAGAATTTTAGGTGGTGTACCTAACGAGTGGGTCACCACGAGTCATCGGGGACACCACGAGTGGTGACCAGTATGAGATTTTTGTCAATGCACTTGATGATTGTGACCACGAATCGTGGTCATTGGGCACGACCCGTTAGGTCCTTCGTGGAGGACTAGCAGTCAGTTTTCCTATGATTTTTCTTAGGGTGTTTCAGTAATTTTCTAACCTCCTAAACTCTAAATTACATCATTTTGGATTTTAGTCAGAGGTTTTAGAGGGCGTAACCGATGGTTTTCTCTCATTTTTTTTCTCATCTCTCATCAGTTAAGCATAAAGTCTCTCTTAGAAAGGTTCAAAGAAGAAGTTAGGGCGATTGATTCTTCTCAGATTTTTCAAGGATTTATCATTGGGATTTCTATCTCCAGGTATGTGGGAATTCAACAAGGGAATAGTTCTTCCCTTGTGTCCCCAAAATCCTCCCTAATTTCTTTATTAGTTCTATCCCTACAGATTATTGAATGTTAAGAAATTGTTAGTCATACTTCGTCTAATTCATGTGGAACATTATTTCATGTGAGTTATAGATATTTTCCACCATCTTGTGATTGAAATGATGTTTATTCTCGTGAAGTGAAATTTATCCCTAGTCCTTGAATGTAGAAAAATCCAAAATCTCGCCATAATGGATAAACCGTGAAAGTTTGCTTGATTCTATCAGTTTTGGGGACTCTCATATTGTTAGTAGTATTGAAACTCAGTTAGAATATTTTTAATTCAGTTTTAGTCAAAATGTTAGCATACTCAGCGTCAGTCAGAACTGTCAGCTGATCAGTTTGACTATTGAAATTCTCGAGGTGTCAGTAGTACCTCCCACTTATCAGCATCAGATTCAACAATCAGTTTTAGTGTTCCACTAGGTGTCCATGACATTTTAGATAAGTATCTCTAACTAGACTTAGGACCCCAGCTTCATATTATAGCTTGCTTTTTAGACGGTTACGACGCTTCTAAATAAGCATCTTTAGAAACCAATTCTAGAATCTGGTCCGATAAGACTCTCAGGGTGATTCCACATAGGTATTCCTAACTAGTATTGGGCCCTAATTTAAAGCTATCAGCTTAGTATTCAGTCTAGGATTATCCAGTGCGAGTAGGACTTAGCACCGAGGGGACTGGGGTTCCAACGCACCCAGGTTCCCAAAACTACGTTGCCACTGTAGGATACAGTTTTATTGCCCTCATGGCCCCAGACTCTTGTGATCACCCAATTCATGCCTCTATACCCTGTCAAGGTATATTGGGTCCTACTGATGGGGTGTATACATCAGACTCCATGTCTAGCTCACGTGGTTATATGTCGGTTATAGACTCTACCACTAGTCAGCTCATTTCAATTTCAGATTAGTCAGTTCAGATCAGTTCAGTGCAGTATCTCAGATTTAGGGCATGTCCTTGACCATCAGATAGGGTCTTTTAGGCCATCTCAGTTATTATAGTTATTCAGTTCAGTAGCTCCAGTTGGTCATTGCATGTCTTTTTAGTTCAGTACTTTTATTTCTTCTGTATGGTTTCTCTGACTTACTCAGTACATTCAAAGTACTAATGCATACTTTTATGTTGTATCATTTTATGATACAGCTGCAGGATCTCTGTCTCAGCTTCGCTAGCCAATCACTCCTAGAAGACTTCAGTTGTCCTATTTGGTGAGTCCTCATATTTCGAGGAAGAAGATTATTTTTCTCAGTTTTTCTTTCTTCTATTTAGATTTGGAGTTAGCTGGGGGCTTGTCCAAGAAACTCATCAGTGTAGTGGCTTTCAGACACAAATATGGATTTTTAGACTTATAGTTCTGCTCAAATGTTTTTAAACTTTATGATCCAGCTCTATTTCCTAAATGTTTTATAGTTTACTTTAAAATTTCCTCTATATTTTATGTTTACTCAAAATGCCAGTGTATGATAGAACGGGGGTTGACTTGGGGTTATTTGTGACTCCAATTACCGTGTTCTGTCCATGGTATAAGCTCAGGCGTGACAAAAACCTTCACTGAAGATACTTCCTTGTTTCTCAACTTTCGAACCTAATGATCAGGGATATTAACCGGAACCTCCTCATAAGTTAGGCTATTCTTCACACCTATGCTCTCGACTGAAACAACCAAGTCCTGGTCATTAGTGGACTTCTTAAATAGAGATACATGGAAAAGTGGATGTACCGAGGCTAACTCCGCTGGTAACTCCAACTCATATGCCACTTTTCCAAATCACCTTAGAACCCTATAAGGACCAACATATTAGGGACTAAGCTTCCCTTTCTTTCTGAACCTTACCACTCCCTTCATGGGAGACACCTTCAGAAATACCCAATCATCAACCTTGAACTCAAGCTCTCTTCGTCTAACATCCGTATAAGATTTCTGATGACTCTGAGCTGTTTTCAACCTCTCCCTAATAAGCTGGACTTTCTCCATGGCCTCATGAACTGAATTTGTCCTTCAACATAGCCTCGCCAACTTCAAACCGTCTGATGGGTGATCTACACTTTCTCCTACAAAGAGCCTCAAATGGAGCCATCTGAATGTTGGAGTGGTAATTTTTATTGTAGGAAAACTCAATGAGAGGCAAGAGGTCATCACAACTACCCTTGAAGTCAATCGCACACGCTCTCAACATGTCCTCAAGAGTATGAATTTTCCACTCTGCTTGACCATCTGTCTGTGGGTGAAAATTCGTGCTAAGATTGACCTGAATACCAAGTCCCTTCTGAAACAATCTCCAAAATTGTAAGGTAAACTGAATACCTCTATCTGAAATGATGGTCAAGGGAACTCCATGCAACCGAACTAACTCACAAATGTACAATCTTGCATAATTCTTAGCCAAATCGATAGTTTTGACCATTAGGAAATATATTGCTTTGGTCAACCTGTCTACAACCACTCAAACAGAGTCATACTGTCAGCATGTACGAGGCAACCCTGTGATGAACTCCATATTGATCTCTTCCCACTTCCAAATAGAAATACTAATGTCTTGTGGCATAAATCTAGGTCTTTGATGCTCAATTTTCACTTGTTGATAATTTGGACAGTTAGCCACAAACTCTACTATGTCCTTCTTCATGCCATTCTACCAATAGACCTCCCATAGGTCACGACACATCTTGGTGGCAGCTGGGTGGATAGAATAACAAGTGCCATGAGCCTCAGGCAACATTCTCTCTCTTAAGTCATCAACACCCGAAATACATAAATAATCCCGATAATAAAGCACACTATTCCCCTCGGGAGATGGTCAGCTTCCTTTAGCTTTACTAAGAAAGGATCCTCATCCTACCTAGCCTTGACCTCAGTCACCAGTGAAGATTATAAACCATTATGAACAACGACACCACCGTCTGCTGGGTCAACAAGGCGCAACCCTAAATGAGCAAGCCAATGCACATCCTTCATCAACTCCTTCCTTTCATCCTCAATATGAGACAGATTCTCCATGGACAGCCTACTAAGGGCATCTGCCACTACATTGGCCTTACACCGATGGTAAAGGACACTCATGTCATAGCCTTGAGAATCTCTGGCCACCTACTTTTTCACAAATTCATGTCCTTTTGAGTGAACACACACTAAAGGCTCTTGTGGTCTAGGAAAACATCTATATGTACCCCATACAAGTAATGCCTCCAAATATTCAATGCAAAAACCACCACTACCAACTCTAGGTCATGTGTTGGGTAGTTATTCTCGTGAGTCTTAAGTTGTCTAGAGGCATACGTAATGACTTTACCATGTTGCATCAACACACAACCAAGACCAACCCTAGAGGCATCACAATACACAATGAATCCATCCGAGCCCTCTAGTAGAGTCAATACCGGGGCTGAAGTGAGTCAAGTCTTTAACTCCTGAAAACTCTTCTCACAGTCATCCGACCACTGAAATTTGACTTTTTTCTGGGTTAACTTAGTCAAAGGTGCTTCAATGGATGAAAATCCTTCTATAAAATCTTGTAGCAGCCAGTTAAACCCTAGAAGCTCCTAATGTTTGAAGGATTAACTGGTCTAAGCCAACTCTTCACCACCTGTATCTTTCGAGAGTCCACCTGCACACCCTCGCTAGACACCACATGGCCTGAAAATGCTATTGAGTTCAACCAAAACTCACACTTGCTGAATGTAGCAAATAGCTAGCGATACTTGAGAGTCTGTAGCACAATTCTCCAATGAACAACATGCTCCTTCTCACTCCAAGAGTATATGAGAATATCGTCTATGTAGACAATCATGAACATGTCCAAATACTGCTTGAATACCCTATTCATCAAGTCCAAAAAATCTATAGGGGCATTCATTAGTCCAAAAGAAATAACTACGAACTTATAGTGACTACACTGAGTCCTGAAAGTTGTCTTCAAATGTCACTCTCTCTAACTCTGAGTTGATGATAGCCGGATCTGAGGTATATCTTTGAGAAGTAATTAGCACCCTAAAGTTGGTCAAACAATTCATCAATTCTGGGGAGGGGATACTTGTTCTTGATTGTGACCTTGTTCAATTAACGATAATTAATGCACATTCTAAGGGAACCATCCTTCTTCCGAACAAAGACAACTGGAGAATCCCAGGGGGATTTACTAGGCCTGATGAAACCCTTATCAAGTAGATCTTTCAACTACTCTTTCAACTCCTTTAGCTTAGTTGGAGCCATTCTTTAAGGAGGAATGGATTTATGTTGCATATCAGGGAGAAGGTCAATACCAAAGTCAATCTCCCGCTCGAAAGGGACTCCTGATAGATCATCGAAAAACACCTCTGGATACTCACATACTATAGGAATTGACTGAAGAGTTGAGGTCTCGGATATAGCATCCTTAACCCGAACAAGATGGTACACATAGCCTTTAGAGATCATCTTCCAAGCCTTGAGGTAGGAAATAAAGCGACCTACAAGCACAACTGAACTACCTTTCCATTCTAGGACTGGCTCACCTGAAAATCGGAACTCTACTATAAGGGTTCTATAATTTACTGAGGGAACTGCTCCAACTGCTCTACCAACCTTTCACTAGAAGTACTATATGTAAGCAACCCCCTTCAGCTAATAGAAGGCTAAATTTGCACTCTCCTCTCCAGTCACCCCCTATAATCTTGGTGATCTTCTACACCTCCTCAATAAACTCATGCGGGCCCTCATCCACTTTCGACCCCAAAAACTCAGGTGGATTCATCATGAGAAAGTCCTAAACTCTACTCGTTACTGCGTTCCTATTCTATGGAACATGAGCCACTGCTTGCTGATTGACCTGAGCGGTCATAGCCTGTGCCAATATCTAGAACGCCGCTCTAAACTCGGCATGAGTGACCTACTTGGGCAAAGGATTTGCTGGTGCTGGTGGGGCTTGCTGATGCCCGTCTCCATATCCATTGTCATGGCCATTTTCATTGTCATTCCTTCTTCAATTCTCTCCACGTGGAGGCATATTTCTGCAAATGCGTATAGAATGAGTTAGAAGAAATAGAGAGATACTTCATAGCACGACATAGATCATGAAACAAGAAAAATTTCCTAAAACCTCTTGTAGCTTCTTCCCCATAAGTGTGGCGCACTTCATACCCATGGAAAAGACTCTATTCAAAGAGGCTTATAGACACCCTAGGACACTCTAAAATTTTGCTCTGATACCAAGTCTATCATGACCAGAGTTGGGACCCTAGATTGAGACACGTGACCTAGAACCATGAATGACTTAAAGTCGACCCATGGCACAAACATAACAACTAAAGATCATACATCAAGATAGAAACTGATATTTTAAAAATGAACAAGAGGATTTCTGAATGACATAACAATCACAAACAGATTCAACACTTAACAAAATTGAAAATATACATACTGTCTAATAAGCCTCTAAACTTTCAGATGAGCTGATGGGAAAACATCCCCAACTAGCTCACTAAAGTCTGAAACTGAAATAGCATAATCCAACACTAAACTAAATATCCTCGGAATATGAGGACTCGCCAACGATGGGAATAGTGCTAAACTGTACGGAAGCTGGACTAACGGCGGAACTGAGTATGATCGCCAAGACCTATATCATAAAATAATACAGCATAGAGTATGCAGTCAATACTTGGAATGTACTAAGTATTTAAGGTAAGTAAAACATGTTGAGTAAATGTTAACTGAAATCATGCATATAAATATAAATCAGTATATCATGAGAGTAAGGACTGCAGGCTAAAATCTGAATCTAAGATATATATAGTTATAAATGGAGTCTCATATCTTAACAGAATGACCTAAAGTTAAAAATAGAAATCATATCACTTGTCATAGCTTAAATCATAAGTAAAATCTCATAAACTAATCATTGGGTCAAACCTGCTATAAAATATAATATCATAAGACATGAACATGAATAACTGAAATCATGAGGAACAATGGGAGACACGTCATAACCGACACCCTCATGATAGAGCTTATATGATACCCCAACTATCACACTCAACTAGGCATAGCTATCCAAAATCTTTCCAGGGATAAGGACGATACCATGATATCGTTATCAAGCTTAGGCCCCTTTCGTGTGGGAAAACTATCATGGGAGATCCCAAAATAAATATATACCTACGTTGGCATGTAGTGTTGAGATCGGGGAACCTGGAAATCCCAAGCCTACATTGTACTAGACACTACTCCCAAAAACATGCATAGTGCTTCCATCGTTTTTCAATGAAGCTTAAATCATAATTACATGCATAGTCTGAAATCTGAACATGGGGAGTCCTGGCTCCAAACATACCATAAGATGAATTAGGAGTTTTGACTCCAAACCATATGGTAAGATAATCTTATAAAACTCAGCTGAGTTATGAAAACATACTTAACTTGTGTGGGCTTACCCAAATCTTAAAATCATGCACACTTGAAATATACTTTGTAAGTCAAAATCATAGACTCATACATGAAATTTATAAACATTCATTTATGCTAGATATATCATCATACTTGAAATTATGAATCATAAATTTGACTTTTCATAAAACTTGCATAATAGAGCATAGTTCCACTAAGCAGCTGGAACATCACTGAGAGACTAGCAACGGTGTGAGGCTCGGTACCTGAGCTTATATCATAAAATGATATAGCACATAAAAGTATGTGGTCAGTACTTTGAATGTACTGAGTAAGAGAAAAGGAACTAAAAACATATATATACTGAGTAATAATAAGCTGAACTATAACATTGCAGATATAGACTGAAATCTGAAGATCTGGACTGGGTTGAGAATCATGAATGTACTAGACTGAACTATACTGTGGGAGAAACTACAACCGACATATAACCACGTGAGGTAAACATGGAGTCTGATGTGTACCTAGCCAGGGTATAGTGGTTGAACTAAGTGATCATTATCTGAGGCCTATTCGGGCTAATAACCTACGGTGGCAACATAGTTCTGGAAACCTAGGTCGCTGAACCCCGGCCTACTCAGTGCTAAGTACTACTCCCAGTGGAAATCCTAAATGTGTCTAACTATGCAATAGCTCGAGACTAATGTCCTAAGACTAAGTCAGAACTACTTATCTGGAAGTGTTCTGAGAGTCTAAGGACCTAAAAGAAACTATGTTCTAAGACTTGTCAAAGTCGCTTCATTTGAAAGTATCGTAACAGTATAAAGAATGACTAACAAGCTCATAAACTGATACTACTAAGTTTACTGAGTTTCTCAAAAAGATTGATAAAAGTCAAACTGATCAGCTGACATAATTTTGGAGGATACTAAGTATACTGAGTACTGACTAAAATTTTGAGACTGAACATACTAAAGCATTAACTTTCTGTTCATGTGTCTGTACTAACATTCATAATTCGAGTAAACATATCATAACAATATCACATTCATATCTGAGTTTCAAATCATGTAATTTTTATTCAAATATCACACTAAGGTTCAAGGTTGATTAAGTAAGCAATTTGTAAGAATAAAACTAAAACATGAATTTCAACTAAGAATGATCATAAAAACTTAGAGATTTAACAAGGTTTGCGAATTTCTTAACTGATTAAAAACCTTGCTTTTCAAACTTCTATAGGGCTAGAATTTAGAAAGATTTCTCAAAATAGTTAGGGAAACAAGGGGGAAAAGAAACCCTTGTTGAAGTCCCACATACCTGAAGAAGGATCCCTAAGACTTATCTTGGAAGGTCTAAGAAAAGATGGATGTCGTAGCTCTTTCTTGGAACTAGCTGTCTAGGTGCTCTACGTGTTTTCAAAAGAATGAGGAGAGAGGGTCGTCAAATCCCCTAAATCCCTTTCTAAATATTCCCGGCAAGAAATTGGAAAGTTGTGAATTAATAGGATATGATCTTTTCT
>JACEIK010003976.1:46302-66061 GCA_018107945.1 Datura stramonium
CTAAGTATCAATCATGGGTATAATCTATGCATGTTTCAAATGTGAATTATGATTAATGGGCATATTTTACAATTTTTTAAATTACAAATTATGTTTTCAAGTTTTACAAGTTAAGATGTTCATCCATGGAAGTTCATGAAAGTTGAGATTTATGATATATGTATTCAAGCATGATGAGATGTATATGATGAAAGTATGATTTTGAATTACCCATGTCCATGTTTATATTTTCAAATGATCAAGTCTATGTCAAGCATGTTTAAGTATTGGAAAATCCCATAAGATCAAGTATGTTTCATGATTTATCTAAATTTCATGTTATTAGATTATCACATGGATTTTGGAGTCTAGACTCCGAATATTTTCAGCTTGTGGTATGGTATGAGCCCAAGGCTCCTCATGCTATGATTTCAGATTTATGCATGTATGTTATGAGTCATCTTTGTCACTATATGATGGTTCAGCTTTGCTGAGAAACGATGGAGAGCATATGCCTGTTTTTGGAGGTAGTGTCTAGCACCGAGTAGGCTAAGGATCAGTCAACCATATGCCTCAAAACTACGTGCCAACATAGGTATGTTTAGATTATATTGGGACCTCCCTTGTGAGCTTCCCTTGCCCCCAAGGGGCCTTCAGCTTGATATAATATCATAGTAGCGCCCTTAGCCCTGGCAAGGCTTTGGACAACTCTGCCCACTTGAGTGTAATAGTCGAGATCATGTAAGCTCTATCGTGGTAATATTGGTTATAAGAAGAGTCTCCCATTTTTCCTCATGATTTCAGTTATGCATGTTCATTAGTCATGATATAATGATTTCAGCAGGTTTGACCCAATGTTCAGTTTTACTTATGATTATCAGTTTTAGCTTTGGGTCATTCGATTTAGTTTATGATATTTAGTTATGTTTAAATTATGTTCTCAGATAATAGCATCCAAGCACTACTCTCAGACTCTAATAATGAAATGTTTTATGATATGAATGATTTCTATTTTGTACTTACTTAGCGGTTTTACTTACTTTGCATACTCAGTACATTCCACGTACTGACCGCATACTCTATGTTGTATTGTTTCATGATATAGGCTCAGTCCCACTATTAGCTAGACTCTCAGTATTAGCACTTCCCAGTCTTAATTGGTCAGCCCTCATCTTCTGAGGGACCTTTATCAGTTGTATCTAGCATTTTCAGTTTCATACTATAGTGAGTTAGTTGGGGTCTTGTCCCATCAACTCATCAGTAGTAGAATCTTATCCGACATAGGATGTATTTAGTTTTAGACTTGTGTTATGTATTTAGATGGTATGATACTTTCAGACTTACGCTATATTATATATGTTAGACTTCCGCTTTATTATGTTGAGTTTAGATGTAATGTTCATTCCATGGGTCGACTTGGAGCCTCTCAGGGTTCTTTGTCACGTGTCTCGATCTGAGCCTATGTTCGGGTCGTAAAAAACCTGGTATCAAAGCATTAGGTTTTGAAGTATCCTAAGATGTCTGAAAGTCGTGTTAAGTAGGGTCTTTTTTATGGGTGTGAAGCGCGCCACACTTATGACAAAGAGGCTACGAAACATTTAAAAAATATTCCCTTCTTTCATGATCTATGTCATGCAATGAAATGTCTCTCTATCCTTCTAAATCGTGCTAAACACGTTTGCAGAATCATGCCTCCTCGCCGAGTTAATGGAAGAAGAAATGACAACGGAGATGTCCATGAGAATGGAAACGAAGATGGGTACCAGCAGGCCCCACCACCCTAGAGGATCATGTCTCAAGAAGGTTGCCCACACAGAGTTCACAAAAACCATAAAGATTCTAGCTTAAGCTTTGATTTCCCAGGTCAATCAACAGGCGGTAGCACAAGTCCCTCAGAATGGAAATGCAGCGACGGCTAGGGTTAGATATTTTCTGAGGATGAACCCTCTAGAGTTCCTTGAGTCAAAGGGGGAGAGGATCCATACGAGTTTATTGAAGAGGTTCTAAAGATCACCCACATCATAGGGGTGACTGGAGAGGAGTGCGCCGATCTAGCCTCGTATCAGTTGAAAGGGGTTGCGCACATTTGGTTCAAGCAGTGGAAAGATAGAAGGACAGTTGGAGCAGGCCCCATTGGTTGGGATGAGTTCCATACTGCATTTCTAGATCAGTTCTTCCTCGTGAGATGAGGGAGATCAAAGAATCCGAGTTTATGAACCTGAAGCAAGGAAAGATAATAGTTCAGGAGTATGTCTTGGAGTTCACTCACCTGTACAAGTATTCACCTAAAATGGTGACAGATAAGAGAGCCCCAGTGAGTTGGTTCGTGCGTAGGATAGCAGACTATTTGGTCAAGTATTGTCGGACCGTGATGCTTCATCAAGACATTGACTTTCCTCGGATAGTTCTGTACGCCCAGAAGATAGAGACGGTACAAGTGAATGAGCGGGAGAAAGAGGCCAAGAGGGACAGGATTGATAGCTTTGGATTCTCCCAACAGAGACTTGGTGGGAAGCGTCAGCAATCCCACCAGAGATCATTAGCCCCTGTGCCGTCGTCTATGAGTGTGCCATCCAAATCAAGGTGTGACCAGAGGGGACGAGCATCAGGCTCTAAAGGTCAGGGTAGCAGACCGGTAGAGTCCAGCATTCCAAAGTGTGGCAGGTGTGGTCGGAGACACACAGATCAGTGCTTAGCAGGTTCAGGTTCTTGTTTCAGGTGTGGGAAGCCCGGGCATATGCTTAAGGATTGCCCAACAGTCAGACAGGGCCATGATAGGGTCTGAGGCCCAGCCTCCAATTCAGCAGCTCCACCAACACGCCTAGCTCAACAGGGGGCATCTACTAGTGCGGGTGGTGGTCAGCGCCAAAACAGATTCTATGCCCTAGTATCTAGTTAGGAGCAGGTGGTCTCCCAAGATGTAGTCACTGGTATGTTACGAGTATTCCACCTTGATGTATATGAATTCTTAGATCCAAGGAATACTTTGCCTTTTGTGATGCCCTATATTGCTAGTAATTTCGGAGTCAGCCCGGAAATCCTATCAGAACCCTTCTCAGTCGCACTCCAGTTGGTGATTCAGTTATAGCTCGACGGGTATATACAAATTTCTCTGTCACAGTTCTTCAAAAAATCACCTCAGCAAATTTAGTATAGCTAGCCATGACAAATTTTAATGTTATATTTGGCATGTATTAGCTACATGCATGTTATGCCTCAGTCAATTGTAGAACTCGTGCAGTAGAGTTCAGATTTCCAAGTGAGTCAGTCCTAGAGTGGAAGGGTAGTTCAGTTGTGCCTATAGGTCTCTTCATTTCCTACCTTAAGGCCAGAAAGATGATCTCTAAGGGTTGTGTGTACCACCTAGTTAGGGTTGAGGATGCTAACGTCCGAGACCCCGACTATCCATCCAGTTTCCGTAGTGTGTGAGTATCCAAAAGTATTTTCATATGATTTAATAGGAATCCCTCCCATGTGGGAGATCAATTTTGGTATTGATCTTCTTCCCTATACGCAGCCTATATCTATTCCTCTTTACATAATGGCTCCAACTGAGCTAAAGGAGTTGAAGAAGCCGTTGAAAGACCTCTTAGATAAGGGTTTCATCAGACCTAGCAAATCCCTATGGGGTGCACCAGTTCTCTTTGTCCGAAAGAAGGTTGGTTTCCTTTGAATGTGCATTGATTATCGGCAATTGAACAAAGGTACCATCAAGAACAGGTATCCTCTTCCTAGGATTGATAATTTGTTTGACCAACTTCGGGGTGCTAAGTGTTTTTCGAAGATAGACCTCAGATTCAGATACCATCATCTCAGGGTTTAGGAAAGTGACATTCCAAAGACAGCCTTCAGGACTCGATATAGTCACTATGATTTTGTAGTTATTTCTTTTTTACTAACGAATGCTCCTGTAGCTTTTATGGATTTGATGAACAGGATGCTCAATACATACTTGGATATGTTCGTGATTGTGTTCATAGATGACATCCTTATATACTCTCGGAGCAAGGAGATCCATGTCTCTCATTTGAAGGTAGTACTACAGACCTTGAAGGATCGCCAGTTGTATGCTAAATTTAGTAAGTGTGAGTTTTGGCTAGACTCAGTGGCATTTCTGGGTCATGTAGTGTCAAGCGATGGTGTATAGGTGGACTCTCAAAAGATAGAAGCAGTAAAGAATTTGCCTAGACTAATTAATCCTTTGGATATCAAGAGTTTCTTGGGTTTAGCTGGTTATTATCAGAGGTTCGTTGAAGGATGTTCATCCATTGCGACACCATTGACTTAGTTGACCTAGAAGAAGGTGAAGTTTCAATGGTCAAAGACCTGTGAGAAAATCTTCCAAGAGTTGAAGGCTCGACTCACCTCAGCACCGGTGTTGACTCTACCTAAAGGTACCGATGGGTTTGTGGTACATTGCGATGCTTCGAGGATCGGCCTTGGTTGTGTATTAATGCAGCATGGTAAAGTTATAGTCTATGTTTCCAAATAGCTTAAGCTCCATGAAAAGAACTATTCGACTCACGACCTTGAACTAGCGGCGATAGTATTTACCTTGAAGATTTGGAGACACTATCTGTACGGGGTTTTCACGACCCGAACGGAGGCCCAAATCGTAGACACGGGACAAGGGACCCCAAGAGATCCCAAGTCAACCCAAGGAATAAGCATACACTAACTCCACATATATATATATATATATATATTGAATATATATATATTGAAGAATAAATTGATACAAACTCAGTGGAAGTCTAACTCAACATAACATCAGAATAAGCATCTGAAGCTAAACACATACAAAGTCTGAAAATTCTCTAAACTGGACGAGTTGATGGGACAAGACCCCAACTAAATCAACAATACTGAAGCTGAAAATACATAAGAAAACTGAAAGTCTAGCCCTCGAAGGATGAGGACTCACCAACCAAGTAAGTGCTAACTTTGACAACCGACTACGAGCGGGGCTGAGCCTGGGAGCTGGGTCCTGTATCATGAAATGATACAATATAGAAAGTATGCAGTCAGTACATGGAATGTACCGAGTATGCAAGGTAAGTAAAACCGCTTAAGTAAAGTAATTCATTGAAAAATTTTCATAACATATCATAATCTTTCATATCTGGGAGGAAGGATTGGATGCATTCATTCTGAAATCATAATCTTTTCATAACATGACAATGCATAGCTTCATAACATCATAACTGACTCTAATGACTCAAAGCTCAAATATGACATTTATAAGAAAAGCTGAACAATGAGTCAAACCTTGATTTTGCAACATGCATTTTTAAAATAATAACCATGAGTAATGAATATGCAAATCTGAATCATGTAGACAATGGGAGACTCGTCACTTAATTGACATACCATAATAGAGCTTATGTGGTTCCAACTATCACACTCAAGTGGGCAGAGACGTCCAATTCCTTGCCAGGATTAAGGACGCTACCATGATATCGATATCAAGCTCATGGGCCATTAGGGACGGGGATAACTCACAAGGGAGGTCCCAATAACATAATAGTATCAACCTACATTGGCGCGTAGTTCTGGGGCATAGGGTGATCGACCCTTAGCCCGTTTGGTGCTAGACTCTTCTCCCAAAACATGCAATGCTCTAATCATATACAACGAAGCTCAACATCGTCTATTGACAAAGCTCAACAATGGAATCATGCATAAACTCAACATTGTATGAAATGAAGCTCAACATTGTCATTTGACTAAGCTCAATAATGAAATAATGCATAGAACCGACATCGTATGAAAATGAAGCTCAATACTAACATACATCTTATTTATGAATTCATGAATATGAGAAGCTTTATTTCGATACATACCACAAGCTCAAAGATAAGTGGGGTATCTACTCCAAAATCATGTGGTAAGCCTACATTAGAGATACTACATCTCATACTCGATATAAGGGCTTTGCCCAAAACTTTATACTGCTTGGATCTACTCAATTCATTTTGAAAATAATATCATAATCATGGATAGCTTTAGAAACATGCTTTTCATCATCAAATCTCATCGTCATCATACATTCATCATTATTCTCTTCCTTAATGAACTTCTCATCCATGGGCATTTTATTTCATAATTTAGAAAATACAATTTTGATTGAAAATAATTTAAAATCTGCCCAAGCTTCACAATTCATCAGTAAAAACATAATCTAATCATACCCGTGTATAGAAATTAAAGAATTATGCAATTGGGTAAAAAAAACTCATAACTTGATCATAGGAATTTCTCATACTTAGATTGAGATTGGGCAACGGTGAGGAAGGAAATGCCCACTCATAACCCCACATACCTGGAAGGGATTGATTCCACCAAATTTTTGATTACCTAAAGGAAATTGGGTGGAAACCTTGAATACTAGCCTTGAATCATCTCTTCAACCTCTCAAGCTTTCATTCATGTAATGAATGACTTAGAATAGGTTCTCCTCTCCTTAAACCCTCTAAAATGAACCTTAAACGACGTAGTATAGGCCCCTAGGACTTCAGAATTATGGAAAAGCCCTTACTAAAATCACAGAATTCGGCTAACTTCCAGTCCCCACGAGGGACTGGACGACTCGTTCTCATAGGACACAACTCATGGCTATGAGTTATCTGGTTCACTGCTCAAAACAACTATGGGACCTCACGGGAAACACCACGACTCGTAGTGGGTGACCACGGCTCGTGGTCACCATCCGTGGCTTCTACTGCCCAATGCCTCCTTGCCAAACAACCAGTCTAGGCCACGAGAGACCTCATGAGTCGTGAGGTCTGACCACGACTCGTGGGCATGCCCGTGGTCTTCTCAACATACCCTGTCAACCCTGCTAGACCACGAGTCACTTCACGACTCGTGGTCACTCCTCACGAGCCTCCTCACGATTCTTTTTGTGACCTGGTGCAAAATTTCAATTTTTCACCATTTTGACTCCCGGGTCTGATCCTTGGGTTCCCGGGGTATAACAATATCTCTCCTATCATGCCCCACCTTGGAGGGCATGACTGGCACCTGGTGCCCTACTAGGATTTGAATTGGTCTGCCTGAGCTTTTGCACCTCTGGTGCATAATTAAACCCTAAATCAAGAAACCAACGGGCTATATCTTGGCTGTAAACACAGCCCCCGGCCGATAAGGCCTTATAGCCACCTGTAAAAGAAAATAGCTAACCAAAAATAGGCAATAACAGGGAATCCTATGTGGGCCAACAAGGCCACCATGATGTATATTTATAACTTGTAAAATAAATCCAGCACTAAACTAAGCTATGGCTGACAAGGCCGCTAACTAACAATTAGAAAAGGCCCCACATGGCCAACACATAAAGTAGAACATATATGGGACCCACACAACCAGTAACAGCTAACCACATGGAATTTGATATAATCTGCAAGCCTCTAGGATTGATATATTGGTCGAGACAGGGCCCTCACCTACCTATAAACTGTACAAACAAAAAGAGTAGACCTTCTAGCTATTAGCCCCGGAGGAATGGAGCTGACTGCTCTGCTAACTCTGGCTGAAAACTAAGAAAATCCTGGTCCACATATATCTGCACCTGCAGGAAAGTAATGCAGCATCCTAGAAGGGCGTCATTATAAGATGTACCGAATATGTAAGGTAGTAATTGTAAATAACTAAATAAACTAAAATAAAACTGAAAGTAGCTGAGGGAAAGGAATAAAGATACTATCTGAATAGCTGAACTTTCTGCTGTCTAATTTATCAGTAACTAATGCAAACAAGGACCTTACCTTGCCCCCAAAAGCCATAAGGTACAACCAGCACAAAATAACCCACTCGGGGCCTCCATAAGCCCTAGAGAGTACACTTCAATTTATACCCCTATCAAGGTCAAACGGGTCAACTAGTAACTATAGCCGTCCTACCATTCCCCTGGGTCTGCAACTGAGCCCGCTCGGCCCCTGAACTATAGTTGTGTCTGAGTCCGATGGACTCCTATATCTGCACCCCGGGGACCAAGCTCGACCGGGGTGTGGTGTTGATCGACATATACTATTCCAAACATGGAATGGACTGTATGAGGACCTTGGACCCCATTTTTGTCCCTTGCAGACGGCATACCACTCCTTGGAGCGACGTTATCTCGCCCCTGGCAAGCGTCGACATAGCTAGTAACCCTAGGGTTGGCTATGGAAGGCTATATAGGGCAAAGTCAATCCCAAGATAAACAAGGAATACTGGTCTCAGCTAACAACAATAGATAAACACAATAGATATTCTTCTGGCTCTCTTACTGGGATTCAAACTGAGTTACAACGCTAAAAAAACTAACTTGCCGAATGAATTTGCCTTAACATACCTGGATCGTTGATTCCCAATTAGCTGGCAAGTTTCAATCTGTATTTAATAGCTCTTTCTAACTGTGATCATATCATTAGGAGAGTAAGACTAGTTTCAGTACTAAATTTTCCAAACAAGATAACTTTTTATACTAATGTTGACTATACTTCAACTTAACGAAATACAGCCGAAAACATATAATTTCCCGAGAGTTCAGAAGGTAGAAATGCTTACTTGAAGCCTGTGATCATATAGAAATTAATTTGGAGCAATTCTGACAACTTTTCTTTGTGGGGCTACGATTTTTAGGAAATTTTTGCAAAAATAACTCCTTAGTAAAACTCCCCACGGCCTTAAACTTTAATACCGGAAGTTAATTTGAATTCGAACGGCATTTCATAGCATAAACGAATGAAAATTTATTGATTTCCTCGTGTTTCGTCCTCTCTGTATGAATAAGTTCTTAGGAAATGATTTAAACTTGAAAGGGCCGACTTATATACATGCTAGGGCAGTGGCAAGGGGGGTGCCATGCACCGCCCATCGTGCCAACTATGCCCCGCGTTGCGCCCCTCGACGCGCCAAGGGGTAGGCGTATCCACTGCCCAAGGCGCCAGTATCGGCGCGGCGCGCTGCGGCGCGGCGCGCTGGCCTTTGCGGTCTGGACTCACTCGACCCGACTTCTGAGGCTATTCTACACGCGTCGTACTCTCTTTATTTATCAAAATTCCATGCATACGCTTACTAATCACTAGCTTTTATAGGGTGTAACATCCTCCCCCTCCCCCCCAGGAAAATTCATCCTCGAATGTTATTTTAGCTTACGAGAATCTAACTCTTTTAACTACTATTCTAGAAAAATTTCGAAAGAGTCTCCCCTATAACATGGACTATCTGAAAATCTTGAAACGCAGAAAAGTCCAATACAGATATCTCACATGACACTATAACAACTCTTTTGTCACAAAATTGTAGTCAACTAAATAATATAAGTATCATAAATCAAACAACAACTGAATCAACAACTTTACCTTATTCGCATAGTCTGGACTATTCCTAGAAAAAATGAGGATATCTGGATCTCATATCATCCGTGGCTTGCCGGGTCATTTCTTCTCTATTCCTATTTCTCCACAATACCTTAAATGAGGCGACATCTTTGGTTCTCAACCTATGAACCTGCCGATCCAATATGGCCACTGGGACTTCTTCATGGGCTACCTCCTCAGTAACCTGGATGTCCTCAACTGGTACCACTCAGAACGGATCCCCTATACACTTTCTTAACATCGATACATGAAAGACTGGGTGAACAGATTCCAATTCTGAAGGCAGATCTAGCTCATATGCTACCTGACCTATTCTCTAAAAGGATTCTATACGGGCCAATAAACCTAGGGCTAATCTTTCCCTTTTTTTCGAACCTCATCACGCCCTTCATTGGTGAAACTTTCAGAAATACCCAGTCATCTATATTTAATTCCAATTTCCTACGTCGTACATCATCATAAGATTTCTGGCTGCTTTGAGTTGTTAACAACCGCTCTCTAATAAGTTTTACTTTCTCCTATGACTGATGGATTATATTTGGTCCAATTAACTCTGATTATCCTACCTCGAACCAACCAACTGGGGACCTTCACTTCCGTCCATATAAGGCCTCATACGGTGCCATCTAAATTGCTTAATGGTAACTGTAATTACAAGAAAATTCAATAAGGGGTAAATGTTCATCCCAGCTGCCCCCGAAGTCTAGAACACATGCTTATAGCATATCCTCGAGCGTTTGAATTGTATGTTCTTCCAATCCATCTGTCTGAGGATGAAATGTCGTACTCATATTAACTTGTGTTCCCAAGCCTCTCTAAAAAGACTGTCAGAACCTGGCTGTAAATTGTGCTCCTCTGTTAGAAATGATAGATACTGGGAAACCATGTAATCTAACTACTTTACTGATGTATAGCTCAGCATAATCCTCAGCTGAGAAAGTGGTCTTGACTGGAAGGAAATGAGCGGACTTCATCAATCTGTCAACAATCACCCAGATGGAATCAAATCTGCTCTTGTTAAGGGGTAATCCTGTTACAAAATCCATATTGATTGCCTCCCATTTACACATGGGCACTTCTATTTCCTATGTCAATCCGCTAGGTTTTTTATGTTCCGCCTTTACCTACTGGCAATTAGGGCATTGTGCTACAAATTCTGCTACACCCTTTTTTATTCCCGGCCACTAGTAAATCTCTTTTATGTCATGATACATCTTTGTTAACCCTGAGTGAAGAGAATAACGAGAATAATATACCTCTACAATGATTTGCTAGCGAAGTCCTGCCACATCTAGAACGCAGAGGCAACCCCTACATCTCAAAACCTCATCTTCGATTACCTTGAAAGCTGATATTTCCCCCTGTTGTACCTTATCTCTGAGTTGTGCTAAATGAGGATCTTCATATTACTGCTCTTTTACTTCTACAACTAGGGATGATACTGCAGTATTCTGAATCACTACTCTGTTGTCTCCCGAATCTACTATTCGGACAGCTAGGCTAGTTAACTGATGCAATTCTTGGGCCAACTCTTGTTGTTCTGGTTTCAAATATGCAAAACACCCCATGGATCTACGGCTGAGGGCGTCTGCTACAATGTTAGCCTTCCCTGGATGATATAAAATATTCACGTCGTAGTCCTTCAACAATTCTAACCAACGATGTTGCCTTAGGTTCAACTCTTTCTGTGTAAAGATATACTAAAGGCTCTTATGATCAGTGAAAATGTCCATGTGCACCCCATACAGATAATGTCTCCAGATCTTTAAGGTGTGGACTACTGCCGCTAACTCCAGGTTGTGAGTGGAATAGTTCTTTTCATCCTTCCTCAGCTGCCTCGAAGCATAAGCAATCACCTTACCATACTACATCAGAACACATCCTAACCCGACGCTTGAAGCATCACAGTACACTACATAACCCTCTGACCCTTCCGCCAAAGCTAGTACTGGCGTTGACGTTAATTTGTTTTTCAACTCCTAGAAATTCTGTTCACACGCTTTAGTCCAATGGAATTTAGCTACTTTTTGAGTTAACTTTGTCAAAGGCGCTGATAAAGTAAAAAAACCCTCTACAAATCTTCTGTAATACTCGGCTAACTCCAGGAAGCTGCATACCTCAGTCAGAGTTGTAGGTCTAGGCCATGACTTTACTACCTCAATCTTCTGGGAATCTACCTTAATACCAGCCTCTAACACAACATGGACCAAAAATGCCAATTCAAACCTCATATTTAGAAAATTTCGCGTACAACTATCGATCTCTGAGAATCTGGAGCGCTACCCGCAGATGATCCTGATATTCTTCTTCCAAGTGGGAATATACCAGGATATCATCAATAAACACTATCACAAACAAGTCCAAATACAGCCTGAAGATGTTGTTCATCAGATCCATGAACACCGTGGAGCATTCGTCAGTCTGAAGGACATGACTAGGAATTCAAAGTGGCCATACCTGGTCCTGAAAGAGGTTTTTGGAATGTATCTCTCTCAAACTCGGACCTGATGATACCCAGGTCTTAAGTCAATTTTTAAGAAATACTTCACCCCAGTAACTATTCAAACAAGTCGTCTATTCTGGGAAGTGGGTATTTGTTCTTGATGATGACTTTATTTAGCGGCTGGTAGACTATACACATACGGAGGGAGCCATCCTTTTTTCTTACAAATAGAACTGGCGTACCCCACGGTGAAGTACTCGGCCTGATGAAGCCCTTATCTAATAGATCTTTCAACTGTTCCTTTAATTCTCTAAGCTCGGTAGGAGCCATTCAATATGGAGGGATGGCGATAGGCTAAGTACTTGGTAATAAATCGCTCGCAAAATCAATCTCCCTTTCTGGGGGAATACCAGAAAGTTCATCTGGGAATACATTTGGAAATTCATTAACTACTAGAATGGACTGAAAAGTCGGAGATTCTTCTTGAACATCCTAAACCCTGAAAATATGATAGATGCAACCCTTCGCTATCAACTTTATCAACCGAAGATAGGAAATAAACCTACCTTTGGGTGTGGCTTCATTGCCTTTCCACTCCCGTACTACCTCCTCGGGAAAGTGAAACCGGACGGTCTTGGTCCAACATTCCACATTGGCATAACATGGTGCTAGCCAATCCATACCCATAATTGCATCAAAGTCGATCATTTCTAATTCCACTAAATCTGCTAAGGTCTAGCGACCAACAACCTCTACTGTGCAACCCTGGTAGATCCTTTTAGCTATAATTGAATCACCAATGGGTGTAAACACTAAAAAAGGTCACTGCAACAATTCTTGCATGATGCTGAATTTTTGGGCTACTAGTGGCATAACATAAGACAAAGTGGAACCTGGGTCTATCAAAACATAAATAGAATGAGAGAAAATGTCTAGCATACCTATTACCACATCAGGCGATGACTCTGACTCTTGTCGCCTCGGTAAAGCATATGTGCAATCTGGACCGGTGGCTGAACTAGATACCCCTGACCTTCCTCGGCCTCTGTTGGCTGGAACTGGGGGCCTATGCCCTGTTGGAGATGCTGGGGCATGTGACCCTACTAAATATTTGTCCTATCGGTCCCGATCACTCTGACCCAAGATGGACAGTCTCTCATCAGGCGACCCTCTTGTCCACAGGTGTAACACGTCAAGGCACCATACCTACATGCCCAAGAATTACGTCAACTACTAATAGGGAAAAGTGGCACAGTGAATCTACTTTGCTCTGACCCTCTCTGTTGCTGCGAACCCGTTGCCCATGAACTCTCACTAGGTCCTGACTGCCTATGAATGCCTGGTATACCGCCCTGCTGCTGCTGTGGAGGCGAAGGTTTGTGTGGTCTTCTTGATAGTCGTGGCCTGGGTCTTCCCTGAGACTCTGCCTGAGTGTCACTTGGTCTAGCCCTACGGTGCTACTCCTGATTATCCCTCTCTATCTCTCATTGTCGCTTCCTGATCCTCTCGATATTCTGAGAAAATGCTTGAACACGGGTAATATCCATATCCTCACAAAGAGTAGCTATGATACAAGTCTCTACATATTCTGGATTTAGCCCCATAATAAACCGGTGCACCCTGGCTGGCATGGTATCTAAAAATTCCAGTGCATATTGGGCTAAAGAGTCAAACCTCATAGCTTATTCTTGGACACTCATCAAACCCTGCTCCAGATGCAGAAACTGATCAACCCGGGCCTATTAAATTTCCAATTACAAATAATGATCCAGAAAGGTCTCTGAAAAACTAGACCAAGTCAGAGGGGGAACATCTCTACCTCGGGACCTCTCCTAACTCTCGTACCATAATATTGCGATGTCCCGTAGTTGAAATATTGTTAACACAACCGACTCAGCAGGCATGGCATGCATTACTCTAAAGATCTGGTGCAACTGCTCCAAAAAGTCCTGAGAGTCCTCATCCCGTTCTGTCCCTGTGAACTTCGGGGGACTCAGAGAAATTCTCGAACCCTTGAACTACTAGGTCCTCCTGAAGACTTGGCAACTATGGGTGCTACTAGTTGACATTCTGCAGCCGTCATCTGAGCTATCATAAAAATAGCACTCTTGACCTCTTGATCTGATGGCATCGGTATAGGGACTGCTGGAGGTGGTGCCGACACATCTGCCGCTCTAGACGGCTCCTGGCATGACAAGGACTGTTGGGGAGACCGAGATGGAGTCTCCCTTAGATCGGGCTGACTCTGACTGGGGTACCCTACTGTGCCCTCTCCTGCTGCAATATCCAATTCTCTGCCAGTCGTGGGATGTCTCCTATCCGACATTTCTCTGTAGACAAATAGAATACAGTAAGCTTAGGGACTCAACCCTATACTTTATAGATCTATAGCACGACTTGAAGAGAAAGAAGAGTAACCACCCTAACATGCCTCATAGCCTCCTATCTATAGTATGTGGTGCACAACACATCCATAGACGAGACTTTACTTAGCACAGCTTGCAGACTCCCTAGGATACGACCTTCTCTGATACCAAGTTTGTCACGCCCCACCTTGGGAGGCATGACTGGCACCTTGTGCCCTACTAGGATCGGAACTGGCCTGACTAAGATTTTGCACCTTTGGCGCATAACTAAACCTTAAATCAAGAAACCAAAAGGCTATATATCGGCTGTAAACACAGCCTCCGGCTGACAAGGGATTATAGCTACCTATAAAAGAAAATAGCTAACTAAAAACAAGCAATAATAGGAAATCCTATGCAGGTCGACAAGGTCACCATGATGTCTAGTTATAACTTGTAAAATAAATCCAGCACTAAACTAAGTTATGGCTGACAAGGCCGCTAACTAACAATTTAACAAGGCCCCACATGGCCAACAAGTAAAGTAAAACATATATGGGCCCCACACGGCTAGCAACAGCTAACCACGGGGAATTTGAAATAATCTGCAAGCCTCTAGGAGTGATATAATGGTCGAGACAGGGCCCCGACCTACCTGTAAACTGTACAAACAAAAAGAGTAGGCCTTCTAGCTATTAGCCCCAGAGGAATGGAGCTGAATGCTCTACTAACTCTAGCTGATAGCTAAGAAGATCCTGGTCCACGTCTATCAGCACCTGCAGGAAAGTAGGACAACGCCGCAGAAGGGCGTCAGTACAAGATGTACCGAATATGAAAGGCAGTAAATGTAAATAACTGAATGAACTAAAAGAAAACTAAAAGTAACTGAGGGAAAGGAATAGAGATAATACCTGAATAGCTAAACTTCCTGTTTTCTAATATATCAGTAACTAATGCAAACAAGGACCTTACCTGGCCCCCATAAAATGGAAGGTACAACCAGCAGAATAACCCACTCGGGGCCCCCATAAGCCTTGGCGAGTACACTTCAATATATATACCTCTAACAAGGTCAAACAGGTCAACTAGTAACTATAGTCGTCCTATCAGTCCCCTAGGTCTGCAATTGAGCCTACTCGGCCCCTGAACTATAGCTATGTCTGAGTCCGGTGGACTCCTGATATCTGCACCCCGGGCACCATGCTCGACTGGGGTGTGGTGCCGATACGACATATAATAGTCCAGCCATGGAATGGACTGTATAAGGACCTTGGAACCCATCTTCATCCCTTGCGGACGGTATACCCTCCATGGAGCGACGTCATCTCGCCCCTGGAAGGCGTCGACTGTAATACCCCGGGAAGGCCTAAGAATAGACTCGGGGAGTTTAATTAAAAAAAGTGCAAAAAACTGGCAAAATACCATAGAACGGACGAATCAACGACTCGTGGGTGGATACCACGAGTCGTCAGAAGAATTCGTGGTTCGAGAAGTTTAGGGAAGCAGTAAAGACAACAGACGGCGTAACAACTCATTTTCAAGAACAACGAGTCGTTGTAACCAGTCATTGGAAGGACTGGATTAGGCTGAGGGAGAAACAACGGGACATCCCACGATTCGTGGTGAGGAGGAACGACCCGTCGTTTCAAGTCGTTGCTTGTGGTTTGAGGTTCCCAGTGCAGACAATGGATTCAGACCATGACTCATTGGAAGCCACCACGAGTCGTGGTGACGCTCGTAGTGAGGAAGCTAGATTTGGTCAAGAAATTGACGACGGTCAAAGTAACGACCCATGGTTCGAACTAACGACTCATCCTGACAAGTCGTGGGAAGGATCTGAGATGTTTTATGAGGCAGTGGACCCAATGACTCGATACCACGAGTCATGGTATGTTGCAATGACTCGTTGGGTCAGTCATTGGTCCGTCCGGGATAGTTTTCAGGGAAATAATATTAAGGGCATTTCCAACTTTTCCATGCTTTTAGATCCTAAACTACGTCATTTTGGATATTTTCTAAGTGTGATAAGATGAGTTAAGTCCTTTATGTATGCCCATTCTCATGCAAGAACTTTAGAGAGATTTTTGGGAGGTTTAAGGTCTTCTTCCCAAGTTTCCATCAATTTCTTTGTGGGTACTCAAGGAGTTCCGAATCAACCCATTTCTAGGTATATAGGGTTTTAGAATGGGTGAAATTCTTCCCCACCCATGCCCAAATCTCAGTTGAAATCATTAATCCTCCTATTCAAGTCTATGGGGTTTTACTCAAATGCATGAAAATGTGATTCCTCCTTAGGGGTATGATTCAATTGAGTCTTAATTATTGAATTATGAATGATGGGATGGTTTTATATTATTTTCTTCAAAAATCATGTTTCAATCTTTTAAATCTAAAATGCCCATTTGATGAAAGTTCATAAAAGTTATGATTTATGATGACTACTCTATTATTTGAGTTTATTTATGATGGAAAAGCATGATTTCAAAGTTATCCATGTTTATGAGCATATTTTGAAATAAATGAATATGAAGAAGTATTGGGCAATGCCCACATGTTGAAGAATGATTTATGATTTATGAAGCAGATTACATGATTTATCGATTTATGATGTTGGTCAATAAAAAGGGCCTATGATTCTTGGATAAGCATTTTTTAAAAGGGATATATGATGATAAATTCTATATTTTAGCCAATGAATCTTAATGCATGATGTTATGATTTATGCATGAGCCTATATGCATGTTTTTGGGAGTCGTGTCTAGCAGAGCAGCCCGGCGTTTAAAGGACTACACCAGTGTCTCACACCCACATTCCACCATGGGTTTCTAATGACATATTGTATTGATAATGATCCCCTCAAATGTGATATCATGCCTAAGGAATGACACTCTCCTGGAAAGCCAGGGTCGGCTCTGTCCACTTGAGTGAGATAGTTGGGGAATCATGAAAGGTTCTATCATGATGGTGTCGGTTATAACGATTCCTCTCATTTTTCCGCATGTCTTGTGCTCTATTATATTTATGTTATTGTCTCAAGTTATGTTTTGATAATGTTTACTTATGATTATGAATATGAACGCTTTACGTATGATTTGAAAGCCTTGAGCCTTATGTTTTCTATAGAGTTATAATATATGCATTATGTCCTTATCTTAAGTTTACTTATGAGTATTATTTTACTTTTAAATGTCTGTTTAATTTACCTTGAATACTCAGTACATTCCACGTACTGACCGCATACTTTCTATGTTGTATCGTTTTATGATACAGGGTTCGGATCTCAGGCTTATCCTCATCCTTAGTCCATCTTAGCTTACGTTCTCAGCTTATTGGTGAGTCCTCATGTTCCAAGGGCGGTTTGACATACTTTTATGTTATCTTACGTATCAGTATTTTTGGGTTAGTTGGGGGTGTTTTCCCATCAACCCATCATATGTAGTAGAGGCTTTCAGACCATGTGTCGTATTTAGCTTATGTGTACGTCTAGTATTTTCTAATGTTATGCTATGATTATGTCTGCTATGTTTTTATGATTATCATTTCACTTATTTGAATGAGATTACTTGTATGCATGATCCATGGGTTGACTTGGGGTCCCTCGGGGTCCCTTGTCCCGTGTCTACGATATGGGTGTACGTTCTGGTCGTGACAAACTTGGTATCAGAGTCATAGGTTTGAACTGTCCTAGGGTGTCTGAAAGTCTTGTTAAGTAGAGTCTTTTTCATGGGTGTTAAGCGCTCCACACTTATGACGAAGAGGCTACTAGACGTTTAGGAAATATTCCCTTCTTTCATGCTCTATGTCGTGCGATGAAAAGCCTTTCCATCCTTCTAATTCGTGCAATTCGCGATTGCAGAATTATGGCTCTTAGAAGAATGAACGGAAGGAGGAATGGTAATTATGAAGGCCACGGAGATGGAAATGACCATGGGCATCAGCAAGGCCCACCTATTCAGGAGCCCCAGGCACCAGAGCCAGTTGCCCACGCTGAATTTCGGGCGGTTATTCAGATTTGGTGCAGGCCTTGACCGTTCAGGTCAATTAGAAGGTTATTGCGCAGGTCCCACAGAATGGAAATGCAGTGGCAGCTCAGATTAGAGGCTTCTTGAGGATAAGCCCTCCTTATTTCACGGGATCAAAGGTGAATGAGGATCCACACGAGTTTATTGAAGGGATCTTGACGGTCACTCAGGTTTTGGGGGTGACAAATAGGGTGTGTGTTGACTTGGCCTCTTATCAGCTAAAAGAGGTTGCTCATATTTGGTACAAGAAATGGAAGGACAGCAGGGCAGCCGAAGCGGGCCCTATCAGCTGGGATGAGTTCCACATGGCCTTTCTCGATAGGTTCTTCCCTAGGGAGATGAGGGAGTTGAAAGCAGCTGAGTTTGTGAACCTCAAGCAGGGAAAGATGACAGTGTTAGAGTATTCACTTGAGTTCACTCACCTATCAAAATATGCCCTGGAGTTAGTGATGGACCAGAGGGCACAGGTGAGCCGATTTGTTCATGGTGTGGCTGGTTATTTAGACAAGGATTACAAGACTGCTATGCTCCACCAGGATATGGACTTTCCTCGCATAGTGTTGTACGCCCAGCAGATGGAGGCATCTCATGCGAGGGAGAGGGAGGCAAAGAGGGCTCGGATGGACAGTCATGGGTTTTCATATCAGAGGTTCGACGGTGGCTACCATCCACAGTTTCAGCAGAGGTCACTAGCCCCAGCACCATCATCAGCTAGTGTTCCATCTAGACCCAGGGGTGATCATAGGAGCAGGGCTTCAGGGTCGATGGATCAGAGGGGCACCCAGTTAGAGTATACCACTCTAGCCTACGAGAAGTGTGGCAAGACTCACACCGGGGAGTGCCTGCTTGGCTCAGATATCTGCTATGGGTGTGGTAGATTTAGGCACATGCGCCGAGCGCGCCCATAAACGAGACAGGGTGATGATAGGGGCCATGCACAGACCACCAGGACAGCAGCATCTCCGGCCCATTCTGCTCCATAGGGAGCATCGACTAGTGGAGGTGGCAGACAGCGCCAAAATCGATTTTATTCCTTTGCCTCGCACCAGGAGCAGGAGACTTCGCCAGACGTGGTCACTGGTATTTGCGTGTCTTTCATATTGATGTTTATGCCTTGCTAGATTCGGGAGCTACCTTGTCTTTCGTAACTCCTTACATTGCTAGTAGCCTTGGAGTTAGTCCCGAGACCTTGTCAAAACCATTTCCAGTTTTGATCCCAGTTGGTGATTCGGTCATAGCTAGACGAGTATATAGAGAATGCCTGGTCACTATGTTGTATAAGGTTACCTCCGCAGAACTTGTAGAGTTAGCCATGACTGACTTTGACATTATTCTTGGCATGGATTGGTTTTTTACATGCTATGCTTCGATTAATTATAGAACTCGTACGGTGGAATTTCATTTTTCGGGTGAGACAGTGTTGGAGCGAAAAGGTAGTCTGGCGGTACCAGCAGGTTGGTTTATTTCCTATCTTAAGTCCAAGAAGATGATATCTAAAGGTTGCATGTGTCACGCCCCGCCTTGGGGGGTATGACTGGCACCTGGTGCCCTAGACGGACCCGGACTACTAACTGGTGGGCCAAGGCACATCTGGTGCCTGGCTAG
>JACEIK010003976.1:66704-76897 GCA_018107945.1 Datura stramonium
AATATCATGTTTATCACAAAATGAAGAAACTTCATTCATCAAAGATTCTCATCCATCATCTCTCAACAATTGCAATCTTTCCTTAGTGATGTCAAGAAAATTCATGGCATTGACAATATCTTGCTCTTTCCTTTGTAATGATGCGCTCAACTCATTTGACATGATCAATACTTTCAACATCAAGTGAAGCAAGAATATAAATTAAAATTCATTGATCATACTCGAAAAAGCTCCTGCTTGCAATCTATCATTGGGGTTAGAATCTCCACATTTATTCGCATCAAGCACATGAGCTACAGATGAAAATAAAACAACAAAGTTATCCAATGTTCTAAAATGAGATCCCCAAAGAGTTTCACCTGGCTTTGAAGCCCTCGTTCTTGATTTAAACCTTTTCCACTTTGAACTTCACCGCTTTGTAGTAGTTGTTCCAATATTTCTGCTTGATGGTCCCGAAGTTGATCTCCACACTTAAATGATGATCCTACCACATTCAACACATTAGAAATAATTGCAAAGAAATTTTTCACAAGCAAATGTTTTTAGGCAACAGCTACAAAAGTTAATTGTAATTGGTGAGCAAAGCAGTGAATGCAATATGCCCATGGAGTTTCCTGCAAAATCAAAGCTTTAAGACCATTCATCTCTCCTTGCATTTTATTAGCTCCATCATAGCCCTGTCCACGTATTTTTGATGTACTTAAAGAATGCCTCAAAAGCAAAGAGCATACTGTTTCCTTCAATGATTTTGTCAATGTATCACCAACACGAACAATAGCAATAACTCGCTCATTTACTTTGCCCTTTTTGTTAACATACCGCAAAGCAAGTGCCATTTGTTCATGGTGTGATATGTCCTTCGATTCATCAACTAATATCCTAAAATAATCTTCATCCAAGTCATCAATTATAGCTTTCACGGTTTCTTGTGCAAAAGCACTCACAAGCTCTTTTTGAATTTTTGGAGAAGTCATCATAGCATTTTTTGGAGCATGCTTTAATATAACACTATCCACATCCGAAAGCATTTTCTAAGCCATTCCAAAAGACCAAGAAAAAGGCCTTTTATTTTTCAAAGATTTACTTTCATCGTGACCTCGAAAAGACAATCCAAATTCCAAGAGGAACCTTGCCACATTAGTTGAAGCATCTAAAGGAATCCGGTGCTTGCTTCTTATTTTCTTAGATTGTTTATCAAAAACAGCTTGAATTGATTGAGATTGATTTGTCAAATCTAGCATGTTGTTTAAAAACCTATTGTGGATGCTAGTTACTTCACCAACATGTAAAGCAAATCGTTCCAAACTTCTGTTCCAAGCCTTAAATCCGATTTTTTTGAAAAAATCACATGTACCTCCCTTTACATAGTCATTTTTGAATAAATAGCAACATAAGCAAAATATAGCATCTTTCTTCACACTGTACTCCATCCATCTATAATATGAACCCTTAAACCATATTGAATTAAATCGACGCACTTTATTCCCGAAGTTAGTTTGAGGAAATTCAAGAACAACTGGTTGACAAGGCCCTTGTTGAATATATTGTCTTCTCACTTCATCCCGTATTCTAGGGCTATATTTATCAATAGGTATTCTTTCTCCAGGGTCATATTTAAGTGACTCTAAATCAAGCTCATCTATAAGATGAAGAAAATTATCTCTAAAACTAGAACTTGGTTGAGAAGATATAGATTTCTTAAAAAATCTATCCATTTCAATTCACAAGAATCAACAACAAATTCCTACAAAATAAAGATTCCATCAAGAATATAAGTAAACATAATATTTTTAATAGGGAACTCACACCCCTTCTTTCATAGCACAAAAAAAAATATGTAATGGAGGAATCACACCCTCATAAAAAAAAAGGTAAGAAAACATGACTATTTCAATAGGGGAATCACACCCCTCCTTTCATATCACAACAAATATAATATATAATGGAGGAATCACACCCCTCAATAAAAATATAAGTAAACACGAAATTTTCATTAGGGGAATCACACCCCTTCTTTTATAGCACCAAGAAAAGAAGAAAATAACACGCAATATTGGAATCATATCCTAAAATAGAAGAAACACTTACCAATTTATGAGTGAAAAGATAACCTTGAAATAAAGAGTTGTTTAGTTCAATGGAATTGAAAATAGTATGATCTTGTCTTGAAATATGTGAATCTTGTAAATTCATTTAAAAAATAAAAGAAAAAGTTATAATCATCTTCTTCATTGACAAATCACAATATATTGAGATCCTCAACTAAAATTATTAAAAGTAATTTTTAAATGGACATCCATACTCAATAGTACTACTTTATCAATCCCCATTAATTATTTAATGTGAAATTTCAATATTCACATTATAATAATAAATTATTTATTAAAACAAAACTAAGTTATACTTTTTCAATTTTTATCTATTTAATATCAATAAAAATATATTGAAATTGACATATTGTGATTTGTGAAACACATTGTATATATGCATAAAATAGGATAAAAGTAAAGCAATAAATATAGATGAAATATAAATCATGAAATACAATACAAAAATAAAGTAAAGTTTATGTTACTATGTTAGTCAATAAAAATAGAAAGAGGTGAGAATTGGACTTGAGATGAGAGTAAAAACCTACAATTGTTGGGTAGGCGGTGCTCGGTGACGGTGGGCGTGGCCACGTGGGTCTCGTCGGCTACCGTACGGAGGTCACAGGAGGCAATCTTCAATCTTGAAGCCTGTTGTGGTGCTACCAGCCGCTGTGGGTATGAGTTTTAATTTTAGAATTGAATTTGGAAATTGCTTGTCCTTTAGGTACTAGTTAGTAGATTTTTAATTATTATTTTCTTTTTAAATTAAGTAAAATAAAAAAGTGGGGCCGCCCCACGAGGATAGCATGGAATTTTAAAGTAAAAAGTTATTTTTGTGGAAAAGGGGGTGGAATGACTTGTGGGGTGGTAAAATTTTAAAAGTGAAAAAAAATGTTCTCATGTGGGTTTTAACCCACAAAGTCCCACACCCAAGTAAACCAAAGTTGCTCAACTTACCAGTGCACCCCAACAAGTTTTGTGATTGGAAGTGCACAATTAAATATATAACTCTTTCTCAAGGTATATATACATATATATACACAAAAATTTTAAAAGTTACCGGGTGCACGTGCACCCCTAGTCAATATGGGTCCGCCTCTGGTAGGTGGAGCAACAACTGATAAAACATATATAGGAGTGCTTTGCAGGACACTATTGAGAAGAACCTCTTTTCCCCCATATGAGAGCACTTTTCCTTTCCATACCTATAATTTTCTGTGACTCTGTCTATGAATTTTTCATAGTCTAACTTTCCTTTTCCTAGTATGAGTAATAGGATAGCCTAAATACTTTATATAAAAAGAACCTTTCACCATGCCTGACTTCTATTCCACCTGTGTGGAATTTTTTACAACCACCTTCTGATGTAAGTAGTACAAACTCTTCTCTTACACCTTCTGGCCAGATTGCTTCTCATATTCCTGTATAACAGCCATGATCTTTCCCAATGAATAGTCAGTTGAAGCAAAAATAATTGTATCATCTACATATGCCAAGTGGTTAATCTTATCACTCTACTTAGGTAATCCATATGCAACATAAAGAGGGTCCTCAAATAAAGAATTTAGAGCTCTTGATAGGACTTATGCTGACAATATGAAAAGAGCTGGTGAAAGGGGGTCTCCCTGCTTAACTTCTCTAATAGAGTGGAAAAAACCATATAATTGCCCATTGAGAAGTACTGAGTAAACCCCTTTGACTCTCTTCATCTGTAAATAATTCTCGATGTGAAAACACAGAGCCAGGGGGTTGATCTTTGAATAGGAAAAAGAGTGGATTTGTAGAATCGGTACTGAACATCCCTCCTGTAATTGTACAAGCTCCCAAAGAAATAACATATTCGGGTTCAGAAATTTTCTTATATAATCTCACTTAAGAGGGGGCCATTTTCGTTGTTACTTTTCCAACTGTTATAGTAATTGTTAGCAATCAACCTCACACACTATGCCTACAAACTTTGAATCAAACCCCATTTTCCTTAAAACTTTCATTAGAAAAAATCATGATACTCTTTCATAGGTTTTTTCCATGTCAAGTTGAAGGACTACATTTGCTGACTTCCCTCTTTTGGAAATATCAGTCACCAATTCCTAAGCGAGGAGAACATTTTCAATGATACTCCTCCCTTTAATAAATTCAGATTGATTTGGAGAGATCAACTTAGGCAGAATATCCTCTAGTCTATCATGAATGATTCTAGATAGTATCTTGTTAACAAAGTTACTCAAACTAATAGGTCTTATATTTGAAAAGGTTTGAACATTCTCCTTTTTTGGTATGAGCTCTAGATTAGAATGAGTTATGGATTTTTGAAGAGTATTACCAGCAAAAAGTTCTAACTATGTCTGATCCAACCACCTCCCAGCAAACTTGAAAGAATTTTTCATAAAAACCATATAGACCACTGCAACTATCCCTATTTAGCTTGAAGACTGCATTCTTAAGTTCATCCTTGTCTGGTATGGCTCCCAAACCTGAAATTTCCTCTTCTGTGATAGATTCAAGGATATAAGATAGCAAAGAGAACTCTATAGCATCTCTTTCCTATTGGAACTGTTTCAAAGGTCTCCTTACTTCACAAAGATAGGACCCTTTTCATTTGCTTAATATTCCTTTTAAAGTCTAAAAAAGGATTATCTGTCATAATTAGATCCCAATTCAAGCTAACTACCTTTTTAGAACTTTCATATTCTGCCCAAAAATTCAAATACCTAAAAGGTTTCTTGAGATTATAACTTTTGTCTTCACATATGAGGAGCATAGGGGCATCTGAGCCAGTCCTAGGCAAATGCTTAACTTCAGAATGAGAGAAATGGTTTTGTAAATCAGAGTTAATAAAAATTTTATCTAGCCTTTTAAAAATGCAATTATTTCCCGCCCTCCCATTCCATCAAGTAAAAGGACTACCCTTAAAGTTTACTTGAGAAGGATATTAGGATTCAATGCAGGTTTTGAAATCTTCATAATCTGATCCCTCCACAGGGACACCCTATATTTTATCTTCAACACTAAACACCACATTAAAATCACCTCCTATAAGCCATGGTCTATCTCTCATTGGACAAAGAATACATACTTTCCCATAATTTCAACCTCCGACTACTAATCACATTTTCCACATACAAAACTAAATGTCATGGCCTGATTCTGCAACAATACAGTGAGTTATTGCTCTAAGTTACTCTTCATTGTAACCTCATAACTATGATTTGATGAAATCCAAATCTTTCCATTACTGTTATATGTAGCTCTAGGCATTCTCAGTCTCCTTCTCTATATCTATTGATAAGATTCATTGGCTGAAAAGGTTCCATTAAGTCCAAAAAAGCAAACTTATGGTAATTGTGCAACACTTGCACTCTTTGGAATGCATTTTGGGACCTTACTGACCTAATGTTCTATATTAGAGCTTTCATTGACTGTTTGTAAGATGGAAAGTTGTCATGACCTGAGTCTACACCCTGACCAAGACACGGTATTTGGTGCCACAGGTGACCCCAAGCTAGCCCAGGATCTAAAATTTACACTGGTATAATAAGTAAGCATAAGCAGAAGCTTTAAAAGAAATATTTATAAAATCAATACTATGAAAGTATAAAACATCATCAAAAGAAATTCTAACCATCTGTGTCTGAAAGCCACTACTAGCTGATGAGTTGATGAGACAAGCCCCCAGCTAACTCTAAAGTTTGTCTAAAAGAAACCAACTGAAAAGCAAATAACGTCCTCGAAAGATGAGGACTCACTAAACGGACTTTTGTTGCTGGAAGCAACGAGAGGAACTATTGACGATGCTGGGACTGAGAACCTGCACCTGTATCATAATACGATATAACATAGAAGTATGCATCAATACTTTGAATGTACTGAGTTAGTGAGATATACAATAAGCATGGAAAATAACAACTGAACTGAATAACATGAAATGACCAACTGATACGAAACTGAGCTATAACTGATATGGTCAATAATGACCCTGACTGATGGTCGATAACATGTCCTGGAACTAAGTTAATGAACTGCGTTTAACTAAGCAGAACTAAACTAAATTTACAAGTGGGAGAGTCTATAACCGACATATAACCACGTGAGCTAAACGTGGAGTTCGATGTATACGCCCTATCGATAGGACCCAATATACCTTGCCAGGGTTTAAAGGCATGAACTGTGAGATCACTGTTTGGGCCTATTTGGGCTAATAACCTGCAGTGGCAGCATAGTTCTGGGAAGCTCGGTGCGCTAGAACCCCGGTCCTCTCGGTGCTAAGTCCTACTCCTACTAAATAGTCCTAGTCTGACAACTAAGCTGATAGCTCGAAGATGGGCCCAAGACTAAGTTAGGTACACTTATTTAGAAGTACCCTGAGAGTCTTATCGGACTGGATAATTGTAATTGGTGTTCTAAGACCGGCCAGAGTTGCTTATCTGGAAGCGTCATAACAATCTAAAGAACTAACTAATAATTGATAACTGGTAACTGGGAGGCATTACTGACACCTCAACAACTGGCTATAGTCACACTGATCAGCTGACATTACTGAAAGATACTGAAGATACTAACATTTTGACTGAGATTGAACTAGCATACAACTGACTGAGAATTCATGTGATAGTATAACATGGGAATTCCAACACTGATAGAGTCAAGAAACATTAATGTCTAATCAATTATGCAAGACCCTAGTTATTGCATTAATAGAGTTAGGGCTAAAATCATTTTACAGGAAAACAAATATCAACACGATCACTAAATAGTGGAAATATAGCAACAAATAATATGAACAATATTCCACATGAGTTAATCAGAAAATGACTGAAAAATTATCTAATTCGCAAATCTCAGGGCTAGAACTGATAGGAGATTATGGAAGGGTTTTGGGACACAAAGAAATAACAATTCTCTTGTTGAATTCCCACATACCTGGTGGAAGATTCCAGAGAAAATCTTTGAGAGATTGAGAAGAAGATTGAATGCCTTAGCTTTTCCCTGAGAAGTCTGTCTGTAATTTCTTCGTGCTGAGTGTGAGTGTTGAGCGAGGAATGAGAGGAATACGTTGATCAGTCCTTTAATTGTCTCCTAAAAGTGCCCAAAATAATGTAGTTTAGAGTCTAGGAGTTTAAAAAATTACGGAAAAACCCTAAAATATTTCGCAGGAGAATCAAACTGCCAATCCCAACGAGGGATTGGACGAGTAGTTACCTAAGGGACGACTCGTTACATGCTCCATTGCCAACACTAGAAACATTACTCTGCCAGTCACCACGTGGGACACTATGAATCGTGGTGTACCTAACGACTCGTAGTGACCTAGTCATTGGGAACACTGCCCAAAATTCAACATCCAATCCATACTCCTGACCACGGCCAACTCCACGAGTCGTGGAATCACTTCAAGACTCGTGGCTGCCTCTCGTGGCATCTCTGGGAAGTCAACCTTGAACCCTTGATCACGAATCACTTGACGAGTCATTGCCTTGACCACGACTAGTTGCCTCTCTCGTGGTCACCCCGTGACCACGAGTTCCTGCCAATCCTCCCCTCACTTTAGAAGTCACTCCACGACTCGTGGAGTACTTCACGGGTCACTAGATGACTCATCTTGTGACCTGGTGCAGAATATCTTATTTTCTTCATTTGGACCCTTGGATCTTATCTTAGGGTCTTTCAGGGTATTAAAATATCTCCACCTTGGGAACATTCATCCTCGAATGTGAATCAACATACTGAAAAGCTAGGGAAAGCAATTGTCATATCAACTACTGAACATCTAAAGTTTAAAACTGACGGAGTGACTGACTCAGGACTGAATTACATGACTGAACTGAATTCGTGAGTCACACACATAAATACTAATTATGAAAGAGACTAGGGCACATGAACTGAACATGAAACTGGATAGAGCACTAAGGAAGGATTTAATACCTGATGCTGAAGCTGAACTAGAAGAGAATAAATGAGGGTACTTAGCCATCATGTCTGGTTCTACCTCCCGCGTGGCTCCCTCAACTAGCTAGTTCCTCCACAAGACCTTTATTGAAGCAACCTCCTTGTTTCTCAGCTTACGAACCTGACGGTCTAGAATCTGAACAGGGACCTCTTCGTAAGAGAGACCATACTTACACTCCCACACTGTCTAGTGGCACAACTGAGCTCGGATCACCGATGCACTTCTTTAATAGTAACACATGGAAGACTGGGTGCACAGATGCTAATTTCGCAGGTAATTCTAACTCATAGGCCACATTGCCAATTCGCCTCAGAATTTTGTAAGGTCCCACATACCTCGAACTGAGTTTTCTTTTCTTTCCAAACCTCATCACTCCTTTCAGGGGTGAAATTTTTAGATACACCCAATCATCTACAACAAATTCTAACTCTCTCCTCCTCACAGCAGCATATGATTTCTTTTAGCTCTGAGCTATTTTCAACCTTTCTCTGATCAGTTGCACTTTTTGCATAGATTCATGAACTGAGTTCGGTCCTATCAAGGTAGCTTTGCCAACCTCAAACCACCCTATAGGGTACCTACACATTCTACCATATAATGCCTCAAACTGGGCCATCTTAATACTGGAGTGGTAGCTGTTGTTGTATGCAAACTCGATGAGAGGTAGGTAATCATCCCAACTGCCCTTGAAGTCGATCATAAAAGCTCTCAACATATCTTCTAAGGTCTTAATAGTCTGCTCATCTTGTCCATCTGTCTGAGGGTGAAAAGCTGTGCTGAGTTTGACCTGGGTACCGAGTCCTTTCTGAAATGACTTCCAAAAATGTGAGGTAAACTAGGTACCTCTATCTGAAATAATGGATAAGGAAACTCCATGCAGTTTAACCAACTCTCAAATGTACAATTTAGAGTAATCCTTAGTTAAGTCTGTAGTTTTAACTGGGAGGAAATGTGCTGACTTGGTCATCCGATCTACTATCACCAAATTGAATCATGTTGTCGATGAGTACGAAGTAGACTTGTAATGAAGTTCATATTCATTTCTTCCCACTTCCACATGGATATGCTGATATATTGAGTCATACCCCCAGATCTCTTATTTTCTACTTTAACCTACTAGAAATTCGGGCACTTAGCCACAAACTCTGAAATGTCTCTCTTCATGTTGTTCCACCAGTAGATTTCCCGTAGGTCACGGTACATCTCAGTGCAACCTGGGTGGATAGAATATTTAGAGCTATGCGCTTCTGCCAGTATTTACTGTTTCAAGTCACTTATATCCGGTGCACATAGTCTACCCTGGTAACAAAGCACACGATCTCTCCCTTTGGAGAAATCCTCCACTTCTTTTCGTAGAACATCTTCTTTCAGCTTAAGCGGTATGAGATCTTCATCCTTCTTTGATTTAACCTCAACTAGAAAGGAATCTGACCCACTTTGTATTACTACTCCGCCCTCTACTGAATCGACCAACTGCACTCCCAACCGAGTTAACTTGTGAATATCTTTGCTAGTTCTTTTTTGCTCTCTTCAACATAAGCAATGCTCCCCATGGACATTCTACTCAAGGATTCCGCCACCACATTTGCCTTGCCTGGGTGGTACAACACACTCATGTCGTAATCCTTCAATAGCTCCAACCACCTTCTCTGACGAAGATTCAAGTCTTTCTAACTGAAAACTTACTGAAGGCTCTTGTTGTCGATGAAAAGATCCAAGTGAACCCCATATAGGTAATGTCTCCATATCTTCAAAGCAAATGTCACGCCCCGCCTTGGGGGGTATGACTGGCACCTGGTGCCCTACTAGGGTCTGGACTGATCTGACTGGACTTATGCACTTCTGCTGCAAACTTACTTCTCAAATCAAGAAAACAATAGGCTATATCTCGGTTGTAAACACAACCCCCAGCCGACAAAGCCGCATAGCCACCTGTAAAATAAAATAGCTACCCAAAAATAGATAATAATAGGGAGACTTATGCGAGCTGACAAGGACACCATGCCGTCTAGTGATAACAGAAATGAAAATTAGGTGACTTACACATGCTATAGCCTATTGATAAGGGGCATATTTATATGCCAAATCGATACTCAAATGTATAGCTTTTGCCTTGTTTGTCTAATAATGTGTGTACATTCTCATGTAAATTGTAC
>JACEIK010003976.1:88860-146979 GCA_018107945.1 Datura stramonium
GAACAAATCCCATCCAATACTCAAATCGATTTATGAAGAACATAATATACTCATACATTCTCAACCTATATTTCATAATTCAAGATAACCCATCAATTAACAAGCCAATTAAATTCATAATCGTAGTATATATTAGCATTTAAGAAAAATAAAGAAGAATTTACCCTTTTTACAAACTCTATATCATGCTTTTCTTGAATTATCGAAATTGGTGTTTAATGAATATTATTTTCGGGGTGCAAGGATGGAAGAGTATCCTTGTTGAAAGACCTGTATACCTGGTAGACGAAAATCCCACTTGATTTGCACCTTGAAGCCTTGAACTTGAATCTTGAAAGAAGGGAGGTAGAAGGGTTTGGGAGAGTGTTTTTGAGAGAATGAAAGATTAGGTCTAGAAAAGCCCTTAAAACGTCCCCAAACTTTCCTAAAACGACATCACTTAATAACTGAGAGCATAGGATTTTACCCAAACACCCCTGAGAAAACTTAAAAATCTAGCCGAACTGTAACCCACGACTCACCTGATGAGTCGTTGTTACACCAAATGACTCGTTAGATGCATTCGTCAAGTACACTGGAAATTCCTTTAAAACCAAAGATTCTCCCTCCTAACGACTGACTTGAAGAGTCGTTACCACCCTAAACGACTCGTCACATCCATCCATCATGAAGACTGCTTAAGGTTTCCCCGGCCTCCACCCAACGACCAACCTGACGAATTGTTGCCAGGCCATACGACTCGTCAGATCGTCCGTTTCCACTACCTCCCCTACTCCCTTACCACGACAGCACACGACGACTCATGATATCCTACCACGAGTCGTTAAGTCCCTCGTTCTGAGATATTCTTGCCAGTTTTCTGCACTTTTCCAATTAAACTCTGGGTTTTAATCTTAGGCCCCTTTCTGGGGTATTACAATATCTCCCCCTTTGAAACATTCGTCCTTGAATGTTGGCTGAATATGATGAAAAGATAGAGACAAAGCCCATATCCAAATACCAATCAATCACAGCTAAACACCAACAGAGTATCTGACTCCGGACCAACCATATACACCAAATCTGAAGATTCACATCTAACATTCATACCATGACTCAAGGGAGGTCGAAGAACTTGAAACCAGCATAGAACTAAACAAAACATCGGAAGAAAATTCTTTCCCCTTTTTATCTGGCATAGAACTGACACGGACTAAACCTTCATTCTAAAATCGCCTTCCGATACAAAGTCAGGATTCACAACATATAATCTAACTAAGAGTAAGGATTTCATAAGCACGAGTCATTTCCGATGTCAAAACTGAGCACATACATGAGATAGCCTTGTTCTACTGTCCTACTAAGCAACTTTTATAGACTAAGTTCGAGATGACTAGACCAGAAAACATGAATTAACATACATAACTGATTCATAACATGGAAATGAGCAATAAGGACGCATAGGACAAACTGGCTTCACTGACCGAAATGGTTACCTCTGAACCCCGAAAATCTGCACATAAGAATAGACATAACCTTACTCTAACCGAGATACAAGGGAGGTTATCTGAACTTCAAAGAGATCGACATACTACATATGCTATAGCTTAAACTTCTTATGAGCATTCTCAATATCTAACTTATTTCACATATTCACTATATCCCCCTTAGCTTAAAGTCATCATCCTAAGACTCCCGAATCTTTCTTCAAGTCAATCTAAGATATGAATTCTTAATCCTCCTTCACTTCTAACCTTCACCGCGAGCCTTACACTAACAACTATTCACATCACACACCAACAATCTTTTCTCATCATCAATACTGAACTTCTTATTCACTATAGAGATCGTCATCACATAAAGAATGACACAAGACTCATAACATACCTGTGGCCACTACCAGTGCCTTGCCCTTATCCTGATAGGCTGAAATAGAATAGGTGCAGTTTTGACGATGCCTGCCACCTAGATGAGAGGATACACCCTACTGAAACGGGCATGCTATCGGAGTTGCTGAAGAAGTGGCCGAGAATCTACTTTCGCCTCGCTTAACCGCTGCGTAATCTCGATGCTTATGGCCCACCTTGCCATACCAAAAACAAACATCTGAGCCAGCCATGCATACTCCCAAGTGGTGCTTTCCACAGCTCATACACAATGGGTACGTAATCTCCCTTACCCTGGGCTGATAAGGAGCAGGAAGGTGCTGGAGTTGATGTTTTCTGCTGGTAGTGTGAGCGATATCTGGTACTCGACTTCTGATAGAAGAGCTCTAGGTCCCTAGTCCTATCCCTTTTGGCCTCTCTCTCTTTTTCTTTCACCTGCCCTGCTTCCATCTGTTGAGAAAATATTACCAAGCGTGGGAAATCTATGTCCCGGTGCAACATGGCAGTCCTACATTCTTTGACCAAGGAGTCTCACACTCCATTCACAAACCGGCTTACTCAAGCTCACTGGTCAGCTACCATTTACGGCGCATACTTAGATAATAGAGTGAACTCCAATGCATACTCCTGGACAGTCATGTCATGCTGCTTCAAGTTAATGAACTCTACCACCTTTGCCTCCCTCAACTCCCGAGGGAAAAACCTGTCCAAGAACGCTGTCATAAATTCATCCCAACCTACGGGACCCGCTTCAACTTCCTAACTGTCCCTCCACTTACAATACCAGATTTAAGCAACTCCCTTTAACTAGTAGGAGGCTAAGTCTGCGCTTTCACTCCCTATCACTCCCATGATGCGAGTAATCTTATGAATCTCCTCCAAAAATTCATATGGGTCCTCATCCACCTTTGACCCCAAGAATTCGGGTGGGTTCATTCGAAGAAAATCTCTTATCCTTGCCGCTGCTTCATTTCCATTTTGAGGAGCTCGGGCCACCGCCTGCTGGTTAATCTGAGTGGTCAGGGCTGCGCCAACATTTGAAAGGCTGCTCGGAACTCAACATGAGTAACATGATCATCCATTGGGTATGCCTGGGCTGGTGGTACCTGCTGAAGGCCGTTATCACGTCCTCTTCCATTCGCTTGTCGAGGAGGCATTATCTACGAGCACGTAAAGCACGAGTTAGGGGAGGAACTATTTAGATCTTGACATTTTACGCACGATAAGGATCATGAAGAAAAGGTAACATTCCTAAAACATCTTATAGCCTCTTCATCATAAGTGTGGCGCGCTTCACATCCATGAAGAAGATTCTACGTAACGCAACTTTCAGAAACCCTAGGACACTCTAAACCTATGGCTCTGATACCATATTTTTCACGAGCCGGGAGCACATCCGGATCGTACACACAGTACAAGAAACCCCGAAAGGCTCCAAGTCGACCCATGGCATAATCATCGCATACACTTAACATCATATATGACAATAACATAAATAAGCGGAAGCTAATAACAAGAATCTAATATAACCCACATATAAATCTTTACAACTTTTAAATACAATGTTGAATCTGTCTAAACAAGTCTAAAAGCCTTCTACTAACTGATGAGTTGTTGGGACAAGCCCCCAGCTAACTCCCAACTTCTGAAAAACTGAAAGATAAATAAAACAATAACCTAAACCATGTCATTGCAAGATGAGGACTCACCACTAGCAATTGGGAGAGAAAGGAGCGTATCTAACCACGCGGCTGAACCTGGAGACCTGAATCTATATCATGAAATGATATAGCACAAGAGGTGTGCGGTCAATACTTGGAATGTACTGAGTATGCATGAAGCATAAATAAACTAACTCATAATACATGCCAGAAGGAAGTAATGTAAAACATATTAATAGCAAAGTAATTTAAATGGGATACGACAGTCTTATGTGAGATTCACATATTCAATTAACATAACCACATTATAAAGACATGCATTATCATAATAACTGCTGATGTGCAAAAGTAATAATCGGGAATAATACAAAGGATTATAAAGACATGCATTATCATGTATAATAACCGCCGATTGCAAAAGTAATAATCGAATAATACAAAGGTATGATGTTGTGACTGATATCAAGAGGGTTCCTGCCCGTCTAAGGAGGAGTCCATGATAGTCGAAGGAAGCGTCCCTAACTATCAAAGGGAACATTCTCAACTATAGAGAATCCCTGACAGAAAGGGAGAGAGATACTCGCTATAGAACGCCACTGCTAAAAGCAAGTTTCGAACAATGCAGGAAAAATAAAATACTCAACTGACTAGGGATGTAAGTCCCGACTAACTAAGAGATGACATTTTCCTCTAACGCCTATGTAAGACATTCTCCACTAACGTCTAGATAATACATTCTCCACTAACGTCTATAGCTAATCCAAATTTACAACAACTAATTAGAGACAGGAACATCCACCACTTAATGTGCACACTATATTAAAAGGGGAGTAGGGCTATCCTTTAATAGGCACAGGCTCAACAAGTTGACATATTAGTCACAGTTATATCATCATGGTTCACATCGCACAAAACCAATTCAATACTAGCTTTAACATCACAACCCAATGAGCAAGCTATAGATCTGCATTAACAATATTAAAAATTTCTCCAGAGTCTCCCTATAATATGGACTATCCAAACCCTGTAACCCAGAAAAGTCCAACACATCTCACACCATACTATAATAATCCTTTCATAACTAAGGTATAGCTAATCAAACAATACTGATAACATAAGTAATAAAATAATAACTAAGTAACAATACATCTTTAACTATATAATCTGAGGAATTGAACAAGTGAGGATATCTAGACCTCATGTCATCCTTAGCTTCCTGTGTCATCTCTTCTTTATTTCTCGCTTCCTCCACAACACTTTAATAGAGGCCACATCTTTAGTCCTCAGTTTATGAACCTATCTATCTAATATTGCCACTGGAATCTCTTCAGCCAGTTCTTCAGTGACCTGAATATCTCCCAACTGGTACCAATGGGACGGGTCCCTATACACCTTCGTAACATAGATACGTGAAATACCGGATGAACATATTCTAACTCGGAGGCAACTCTAATTCATATGCCACTCGGCCTATTCTTCGGATGATCTGATACGGTCCAATGAACCTCGGGCTGTTTCTCCTTCTTGCCAAATCTTATCACGCCCTTCATTGGCAATAATTTAAGGAATACCTAGTCATTCACATCAAATTCTAAGTCTCTACGCTACACATCGGAGTAGGATTTGGTTTACTCGAGCTGTTAGTAACCGTTCTCTGATAAGTTTTACTTTCCTTCTGAATGGTGGATCAGGTCTGGCCCATGGGCAACCTGCTTCTCCTACTTCTATCCACCCAACCGGGGACCTGCATTTCCGCCTCATATAATGCCTCATAAGGCGCCATTTGTATGGAAGAATGGTAATTTTGTTATATGCAAACTCAATAACGGGTAAATGCTCATCCCAGCTCCTCCAATGTCTAGCACACACGCTCGTAACATATCCTCGAGCTGCCTGTCGTCTATCTGGGGATGAAAGGCTATACTCAAATTAACCTGCATCCTCAAACCTTTCTAAAATGACTCGCGCCAAAATCTAGTCAGAACCGTGCACTCGTCGAAATAATAGATACTTGAACACCGTGCAATCGGACAATATCTTTGATGTATAACTCTGCATAGTCTTCATCTGAAAATGTAGTCCGAACTGGTAGGAAGTGATCTACTCGTCAGTCTGTCAACGACAACCCAAATAGAGTCAAACTTACGTCTAGTATGGGGTAACCCTGTCATAAAGTCCATATTAATTGCTTCCCATTTCCATATTGGTTAGTCATCTCCTAAGTTAATCCTCCAGGTCTTTGGTGCTCAGCCTTCACCTGTTGACAATTAGGGCACTGGGCTGCGAATGCGGCTACATATTTCTTCATTTCGGGCCACAAGTATATCTCTTTTTTAGGTCATGGTACATCTTTATCGGAAGCTAGGATGAAGAGAGTAACGAGAATAGTGTACCTCTGCTATAATCATACTAGCGGAGCCCTGCTGCATCTGGAATGCAGAGGCGACCTCTGTACCTCAATACCCCATCTTCGCCTACCCCAAAGCAGCTAGTCTGCCCTGTCGAACTTATCTCTAAGCTACGCTAAATGAGAGTCCTCTATACTGCCGCTCTTTTACTCCTACCACTGTGGATGATACTGTCAGATTCTAAATTATGGCCCCATTGTCTCAAAATCTATTACCCGAACTGCTAAACTGGCTAATCGATGCAACTCTCGTGCCATCTCCCGCTTTTCTGGCCTTAGATATGCTAAACTCCCATAGATCTCGTGACTGAGGGCATCTCGCTTCTATATTAGCTTTCCTAGATGATACAAGATGTTCACGTCATAATCTTTTAGCAACTCTAACCAACGGTGCTGTCGCAAATTCAAATCTTCTGCGGAAAATATATTGGAGGCTGTTATGATCCGTGAAAATATCTACATGTACACCATACAAGTAATGCCTCCATATTTTTAAGGCATGAATCACTCCAGCCTAACTCCAGATCATGGGTGGATAGTTCTTTTCGTGCTTTCTAAGTTGTCTGGAGGCATAAGCGATTACCTTCCCGTTTGCATCAGGACACACCCTAACCCGACGCCTGAAGCGTCACAATATACGGCATACCCTTTGAACCTTCTCTAGCAATGCTAACACTAGTGCCAACGTCAACCTGTTTTTCAATTCTTGGAAACTCTATTCACAGGACTCGGTCCACTAAAATTTGCCATTTTTTGAGTCAATATAGTCAAGGGCGCTGATAGGGTAGAAAAAGCCTTCCACAAACCTCCTGTGTAATACCTCGCTAGCCCCAGAAAACGCGAACTTCTGTGGGAGGGTAGGTCTGGGCCATGTCTTTATCAGCTTTATTTTCCGTGTGGAATCCACCGAATACCAACCTTTAATACAATGTGGCCCAAGAAAGCTACAAAACTCAACCAAAACTCACATTTAGAGAATTTCACATACAACTGGCAGTATTTGAGGGTCTGGAGTACTGTCCGCAAATGATCCCTATGTTCTGCTTCTAAGTGGGAGTACACCAAAATATCATCAATAAACACGATCACAAACAAATCTAAGTATGGCCAGAAGACACTATCTATTGTCCATGAATACTGCTGAGGCATTTGTCATCCCAAAGGACACATAACTAGGAACTGAAATGACCATACTCTGGTCCTGGAAATCCATCTTCAGGATATCCTTCTCCCGCACCAACTCGATGGTATCCAGATCTCAGTCAATTTTTAGAAAAATATTTTTCCCCTTGCAATGATCAAATAAATTATCTATCCTGGGAAGAGGGTATTTATTTTGATAGTCACTTTATTCAACTGCCAATAATCTATGCACATACAGTGAGAGCCATCTTTTTTTCGAACAAGGAGAACCGGTGCACCCCACGGTGACGTGCATCGGCTTGATGAAGCCCTTTATCTAACAAGTCTTTCAGGTGTTCTTTTAGTTCCCTCAATTCAGCCAGAGCCATTTGGTATAGAGGGATGGATATAGGCTGAGTATCTGGCAGCAAATCAATAGAGAAATCAATTTTCCGAGGGATGCTAAGGAGTTCATCCGAAAGACATCTGAAATTCACAACCACTGGGATAGACTCAAGAGTCAGACTCACTTGCGTATCCCGAACCCTAACAATATGGTAGATACAACTCTTGCTATCAAATTCTTTCCCTAAGATAGGATATGAAGTTACCCTGGGCGTGGCTGTATTACTTCCATTCTCGCACTACTTCCCATGAGAAGTGGAACTTATGATTCTCGGTCCAACATTCCACAGTAGCATAACATGGTGCCAACCAATCCATACCCATAATTATATCAAAATCAATCATCTCTAGCTCTACTAAATCTACTGAGGTCTGACGACCCACATACAACCCCGATAATTCTTTTAGCACATAGAGTCACCTACGGTGTAGATACCAAAAGGTCACTAAAGAAATTCTTTACGTATATTAAATTTTTGGGCTACTAATGGAGTAACATATCAAAGAGTAGAGCCCGGATCTATCAAAGCATAAACTGAGTGAGAACAGACATCTAATACACCTGCCACAACATCTGCAATGACTCGACTCGTCGCCCGGGTAGTGACATGCGGTCCTCGATTCGCCTCGAACCGGATGGCCTGGATCTACCTCGGCCCCTGCCAGCTGGAGCTAAGGGTCTGCGCCTTGTAGAAGGGTTTCGGGTATACGAACCTACCGAAGACCTATCCGGCTGACCTTGGCTTTCCGCATCTAGTCGGACAATTTTCATCATATGCCCCTCCTACCCGCAAGAATAGCAGGCCATGAGTCATACCTGCACCTCCCCAGGTGCTGCCTATGGAAAGTACTGCATCGTGGCACCGCAATTCCGTCTCGATCCGATCTTCTCGGCTGCTAGGAGCCCGATGCCTGTGAACTCTCACCAAATGACTCCGACTGGTCCACGGCGATCTGATTTGCTACCCTGGCTGGGCAGCTAGAACGGGGGCCTGGGTGGCCTATTTGAAAAGAGAGGCTAGGGTCCACCCAAAAAATCTGCCTAAAAGTCTGCAAGCCTACCCCTTCGACGCTGCTCCTGACCTGCCCTCTCCATAGCATATTGACGCTCGCTCGAGCTCTCTATATTGTGAGAAAATTCCCGCACTCAGAAATATCCATATCTTCTCGCAATGTGGCCATAATAGATGACTTCCACATACTCTGGCTCAAGTCCCATAATGAACCGATGCACCCTGGCTGGCATGGTGTCAACAAACGAGGGTGCATACCCGGCTATGAATCGAACCTCAATGCATATTCTCTCGACGCTCATTCCGCCTCGCTTTAGGTGCAAGAACTTCTTTACTCTAGCCTGTCGGACCTCCAGGGGCAGGTAATGGTTGAAACCCTCAAATAAAACAGGCCATATAGGTGGAGGTCCATCTCTACCTCGGGATCTCTCCCAACTCTCTTGCTCACAAAACCGGCATCTCATAGTCGGAATACCTCTAGCTCAACTGGGATGCAGATGAGGCATGCATAACCCTGGAATATCCTCTGCAACTGATCTATAAGATTTTGGGATCCTCCTACGCTCGGTCCTTGTAAATTGTGGGGGACACAGAGCGAGAAATTCACGAACTCAAGCTACCAGGCCCTCACTGGGCTCGCCGGGCACTGGTATTTCGGTGGAGGCCGCCCGACGCGGGCAGCCATCATCTCAAAAATAACCCATGTATTAAATGCACCTCTAAGCTCCTGATCCGAAGGTATCAGAATAGCTGGGGTGGTACTGGTATCTACTCGCCCTGGTGGGCTTTGAGTGCGGTGGTGAGAGCTGGGGAGATCGAGGGGTGTCTTCCCTCGTCGCCCGACGGTCAACTCGACTGGGACCCCTACCGGTGCCCTCTCTCCTATCGTCATATCTAAATCTCGACTAGTTGCAGTCTGTTGTGCATCTGAAATTTTCTCATAAATAACAAAATAACGTAAGCTTAGGGATTACCCTATATAACTCAGCTCTATAGTATGACTTGAGGAGAAAGAAGAGTAACCACACTATTATGTCTCGTAGTCTCCGTTCCATAGAATGTGGTGCAAAAAACACACCCATAGACAAGACTCTACTTGACACGGCTTGCGACTTTCTAGATACGACCTCTCTGATACCAAGTTTCTACGCCCCGCCTTTGGGGGTAAGGATCAAGTGACCCTGTGCCCTACTAGGTCCGGACTGATCTGATCGGACTTACGCACTTCTAGTGCCAAACTTACTTCTCAAATCAAGAAAACAATGGCCATATCTCGGCTGCAAACACAAATTGCCGAAGGCGCCGCATAGCCACCTGTAAATAAAATAGCTACCCAGAAATAGATAATAATAGGGAGTCCTATGCGGGCTGACAAGGCTACCATGTTGTCTAGTGATAACTTAAATGAAAATTAGGCGACTTACACATGCTATAGCCTACAAGGCCACTACTCAACAACCTAAACAAGGAGCACACGGCTGTCAAAGTGACAAATGCACATACACCTGGGCCCCGCCACGGCTAAACAGACTAACCACAGGGTATTGTATATCTGCAAGCCTCTAGGAGTAGAATAGTGGCGTGACAGGGCCTCTGACCTACCCATAACCGAATAATTAAAAAGAGAAGACCTTCTAACTATTAGCCTCGGAGGAAGGGAGCGATTATACTCGCTAAAACCTGGCTGGAAGCTATGAAGGTCCTGTTCTAGTCATCTGCATCGGCATACAAGTAATGCAGCACCCATGGAGGGCGTCAGTACAATATGTACCGAATATATAAGGCAGTAAAGTAATAACTAAATAAGAGCCGAAGAACTTAAATCATCATACGGAAGGAAAAGAGATTAACTCCTGAACGATCTCTCTATCTATAGTATTTAATTAACAAGATACAAATATACACAAACAAGAGCCTAACCGGGCCCTATAAGCTTGGATGGTACAACCCAGTATACAATAATAACTTACCTAGGCCCCCATAAGCCTCATGTGTATAAGCAATATATGTTCTACTATCTGGTTGCTAATGATTGCAGTACACGGTAACTCGAGACGGCCCTCACAGCCTCGATTTAATAGAACTCACTATCACCCTCATAGCCTCAATCTGGTGGGACTCACTATGGCCTTCACGACCTCAATCTAATGGGAACCCGCCATCGCCCTCGATGCCTCGTAGAATAGGACTCATATGGCCCTCGCGGCCTCAATATAAATGTAACCCGCCTAATCACAATAGATATGGCTTGACTTTTTATTGGGACTCAAACCGTATTACAATACTAAAGAAGCTAACTTGCCAAAGGAATTTGCCTTAACATACCTTAGTTGCTTTTTCCTCAAGAATCGGTGTGAGTTTCAATTGTATCCAATATCCCTTCCTAACTGTAATTGTACTACTGAGAGAATGAAACTAGTTTCAGTACTAAATTTGGCATAAACAATAACTTATAGTACTAATATTGACTATACCTCAACTTAACAAAACACTATTTAAAAACGTATAATTTCCCGAGAGTTCGTAAGGGAGAAATACTTACTTGAAGCCTCGTGGATCATATAGAAATCAGTTTGAAGTAATTCTGACAGCTTTTTTTCTCGGTGGAGTTACGATTCGCCGGGCGGATTTCACAAAAAATAACTCCGTAGTAATGCTCCCTATGAGCTTAGGATTCAATACCAAGTTAATTTGAATTTGACCATGCCAGCATAAACGGACGAAAATCTCTCAATTCCCTCAACTTTTGCTCTCTCTGCCCGAAGATATATATGTATCAAATGAAACAAATGACAGTAACTTAATATATATAATACGGTGGTGGACAAGGGCTCCGTGGCACTGACCCCATCGCACTTGGGGGAACACGGCAGGCGTGTCACGGAGCCCAATGCGGAGGGGGAGGGTCCGTGACACGTTGCACCTCTAGTAGCCTGCCCGGCCTTCTCCTCGCTTCCTGATTTTGCGCTCGTTTGACCTCTTCCTGGGCTCTTTCTCTTACACACCGTGCTCTAAAACTCTTGACTAACGTATTTCCATTAGACCGACTAAATGTTAGAAATTTACGAGGTGCACAGCAAATACTACCACTGCCAATTCAAGGTCATGAGTCGGATAGTTCTTCTCATGCACCTTGAGCTGTATGGAGTTATATGCTATCACCTTACCCTATTGCAACGTATCACAAACGAGGCCAACTCGGAAGAATCACAGACTACAAATCCATCCTGTCTTTTGATAAGGTCAAATTTAGAGTTGTAGTGAGTCGAGTCTTCAACTCTGGAAGCTCTTCTTACATGCATATGACCACTGAAATCTCACCTTTTTCTAAATTATTTTAGTTAGAGGAGGTGCAATCGAGAAAAATCCTTCTACAAACGGTCGGTAGTAACCACAAACCTAGAAAACTTTTGATGTCTATTGGGGAGGTAGGTCTTGGCCAGTCTTTCACCGTTACTATCTTTTGATAATCTACCTGAATACCCTCACCTGAGACCACATGACCAAGGAAAGCCAGCAGACTTCAAACAATTCACATTTGCTGAATTTAGCAAACAACTAGTTGTCTCTGAGACTCTACAACACTATCCTCGATGGTTAGCATGCTCCTCCTCATTCTTGGAGTACACCAAAATGTCCTCTATTAACATGAAGACTAACATGTCCAGATACTATTTAAATACCCTATTCATCAGGTCCATGAAAGCTGCAGGTGAATTAGTTAGCCCAAAGTACATAACCATGAATTCATAATCATACCGAGTTCTGAAGGCTATTTTCAGTATGTCACCTACCTAACTCTGTTGATGATATCCCGACCCGAGGTCTACCTTTGAGAAATAATTGGCTCCTTGAAGCTGATCGAATAAGTCATCAAGCCTGGGTAAGGGATACCTGTTCTTAACTATAACCTTATTCAATTGGATGCAGTCGATACTCGAGAGTACCGTCCTTCTTCCGTAGGAACAACACCGGAGCACCCCATGGAGAGATGTTAACACAAAACCCTTATCTAGAAGGTCTTTTAGTTGTACTTTCAACTATTTAAGCTCAGCTGGAGTCATTCTATAAGGAGGAATAGAAATAGGCTAACTGTCTGGAAGAAGGTCTATGCCGAAGTCTATTTCCCACTGGGCAGGGACTGAAGATATTTGAGAAAGACGTCAAGGAACTCACTCACAACTGAACTAACTGAATAGTTGGGGTCTCTGAGCTATAATCTTGACCCAAACTAGGTGATAGATGCACCTTTCGAAATAATCTTCCTTCCTTAAGGTAGGAAATAAACCGACCCCTTAGGCACTGAATCACTATTCATCCATTCTAAGACCGGCTCACCTGGGAACCGAAACTCGACGACTCTAGTTCTGGCAATGATCAGGCATAACGAAATGTAACCAATCCATTCCTAGTGTAAGTCGAAATCAACCAAGGGGGCTTAGCTCTACTAGATCAACTAGAATGACTTTACTCAATACCTATTAATTTCTGGTAGTTTCTATACATCCGGCTGGCTCTAATCGACTCACCAACTAGGGTAGAGATCAAAATGGTTTTGAGAGGACTGATTGATTTCAAATTAAATGTACTACATAGGAGTCACGAATGATTGTGTGGCCCTGGATCTAGTAGGGCATACATATCTAGATGGAAAAGATGTAACGTACCCAGACCATGTCGTAAGCTCTCCTCGATCCTAATAGGAGGATAAAGCATAGGTTGGTGACCTAGCTATCCACATCCAAAGCGACTTATTTTCTAGGAGGCATCACTGGATGGTTCTTGCCACACCTAGGACAAGCCGGGTAGCGGTTGGCCGGCACCGTGACTCTGTGACTATGAGCCAAATGTCTCCACTTTCCGATCCCTGTGGGATCGGGAGGGCACTGGATGATGTGGGTGTTGGAGTCCTCTCGTTGCCGTTACCGTGGGCGGCTACTGCCGGACCTCTAATGGCCATTATCAAATTGACCCGCTCTATCCCGTTTGTTCTCCCTCTCCATATCCTTTTTAAATTTTCTGCCTCAATCTGTTGGGTATGAACGATGAGGCTAGAGAGGCCAATGTGATTGATGAGCATCGCGACCTCCCCGTACTCCTTAAGTACCAGGTTTGATACCGTGTTGACGACTTGGAGCATGTGAGCCCTTGGCTCTGCTACCATCTCTAGAGCATACCTTGACAACCGAGTGAATTACAATGCGTATCTCTCCACGATCCTGTTACCCTGTTTTAAGTTCATGAACTTTACTTCTTAATTTTAGCCTCCTCAACTCTCGAGGGAAAAGTCTATCTAGAAATGCTTTGGTGAACTATTCTCACTCTACTGGGTCTCATGTTGCCGTGGGTCTCCCTTCCTTCCATTGGTTTTACTCAAATTTGAGCCACCCCTTTCAACCTGGTAGGCAGCCAGATCAGCACTCTCCCCGAAACTAACACCCATGATCTAGGTGATCTTCCACACCTCATCTATGAAATCCTACGGGTCTTCCCACTATGGATCCAAGTGAAAAAGCCGGAGGGTTTATTTGGGTGAACTCCCGAACCCTATCGCCTGTTTTGGACCCGTTTGTATTCACTCGGTACCACCTCCGTCCGTTCACTCTGGTTAGTCACCGCTCGAGCTAGCAGCTAGATTGGCGCTCAAAATTCTGCTGAGGATACTTGGTCGTCCTGAGGGACTGCTGGAGCTGGTGGGGTAATAGTTAGCGCTGCCATCTCTCCTTCCATTTCCTCATTTTGGAGGCATAATTTCACCGGTGACAAATAGAGCACGAGTTAGAGGACATTTTTAGAATTTAACTTCAACGCACGATAAGGAATTGAACCAAAGGGAATTTTCCTAACAACGTCTTGTAGCCTCCTCCTGTCATAAGTGTGGCGCACTTCACACCCATGAAAAGGACTCTACTTGATGCGGCTTAGATATTCTAGGATACCTAAACCTAGGGCTCTAATACGAAGTTTGTAACGATCAGAGTCTACAACCTGGCCGAGACACAATACTTGGTGCCACGAGTGACCCCAAACTAACCCATGGTCTAACATTTGCACTGGTATACTAAGTAAACATAAGTGGAAGATTTAAAATAAATATTTAAAACATCAATACCTACTAAAGTATAAAACATCATCAAAAGAAATTCTAACTATCTGTGTCTAAAATTCACTACTAGCTAATGAGTTGCTGACAAGCCCTTAGCTAACTCTAAAGTCTGTCTGAAAAGAAAATAACGTCCTTGAAGATGAGGACTCATCGAACGGACCGCTGCTGCAGAAAGTGACATGTAAACTATTAACGACGATGTGATTGAGAACTCCGTGATCGTATCATAATATAATACAACATAAAATGTATACATCAGTACTTTGAATGTAATGAGTAAGTAAGATATACAATAAGTATAGAAAATAAATAAACTGAATTGAATAATATGATAACCAACTGATACCAGTATTGATAAAACAAAGTTATAATCGATATGGTCAATAATGACCCCGACTGATAGTCATAACATGGCCTAGAACTGAGTGAATGAATTGAGCTAAATTGAGTTGAACTGAACTAAACTTTGGATGTATGTAGGAGAGTCTATAACCGACATATAACCACTTGAGATAAACGTGGAGCTCCGATGTATGCGCCCATCAATAGGACCCAATATACCTACCAGGTATAAAGGCATGAACTGTGAGATTGCTGTCTTGGCCCATTTGGGCTAATAACCTACGGTGGAAACGTAGTTCTGGGAACTTGGGTGCGCTGGAACCTCGATCCTCTCGGTGCTAAGTCTTACTCCCACTGGAAATTCCTAGTCCGACAACTAAGTTGATAGCTCGAAGTTGGGGCTCACACTGGTTGTATTACTTATTTGAAGTACCTGAGAGTCTTATCAGACCGGATAACTGTAACTGGTGTTCTAAGATTGGCCAGAGTTGCTCATCTGGAAGTTTCATAACCGTCTAGAGAACAAACTGAAACTGTTACTGGTAGTTCTCGACTAATCAAAGCTGTTTATCTAGAAGTCACTAACTATCTAAAGAACTAATTGATAATCAATAACTAGTAATTGGGAGGTATTGCTGACACTCAAGAACTGGCTCTTGTCAAATTGATCATCTAACATTACTGAAAGATACTGAAGGTACTAACATTTTGATTGAGATTGAACTAGCATGCAACTGACTAGAATTCATGTGATAATAATAACATGGAATTCCAACACCGATAGAGCCGGGCAAGATTAATGTCTAATCGATTATGCAAGACCCTAATTACCGCATTTATAGAGTTAGGGCTAAAATCATTTTACAAGAAAACAAGTATCAACGCGATTACTAAATAGTGAAAATATAGCAACAAATAATATGAACAATATTCCATATAGGTTAATCGGAATCTGACTAAAAAGATTACTCTAATTCAAATTCTGAAGGCTAGAACTGATAGGGAGATTATAGAAGGGTTTTGGGACACAAGGAAGAACAATTCCCTTGTTGAATTCTGGCCATATCTCGGTGGAAGATTCCAATGAAACCTGAGAGATCGAGAAGAATATTGAATGCCCTAGCTTTGCCCCCGAAAAGTTTATCTGTAACTTCTTCTGTACTCGGCCCGAGTGTTGAGAGAGGAATGAGAGGAATACATCGATCACTCCTTTAATTCTCTCCGAAACATGCCAAAAATGATATAGTTTAGAGCCTAGGAGTTTAAGAAATTATAGAAACAGCCCAACAAAATTCTCGCAGGAAAATCATACTACCGATCCCAACAAGGGACTAAACGAGTCGTTACCTGGCGGGATGACTCATTACATGCTCTGTTGCCAACATTTGAAACATTACTCTGCTGGTCACCTCACTAGGACACCACAACTAGTGGTGTGCCTAACGACTCGTGGTGATCAGTCGTTGGGAACACTGCCCAAAATTCAACATCCAATCCATGCTCCTGACCACGGCCAACTCCATGGAGTCGCGGAGTCACTTTACGACTCGTGGATACCTCTCATGGCATCTTCGGGAAGTCAACCTTGAACCCTTGACCACGACTCATTGCCTCTCGTGGTTAACCCTGACCATGAGGTCCTGCCAATCCTTCCCCGACTTCACGAGTCACTCCACGACTCGTGAGTACTTCACGGGTCACTAGGATGACTTGTCCTGTGACCTGGGTGTAGAATTTTTCAATTTTCAGTTTGGACCCTCGGGTTTGATCTAGGGGCTTTCCAGGTATTAAAGAAGGAGCTTGTCTCTTTAGTTAAATTCTAACTGGTAGTATTGCCTCACTCTTATCCTGCTTCTTCCCTTCCCTAGTAGTCTTGACTGCTTTCTCATTACCCTAGATGATAAATTTGCATCCTTAAAGATCTGGGTTCTCCTTTTGTACCTGATGTATCTGTGCCATCTACATCCTTTTCTGTTAACTTTTTCTTTATCCTGCCTCTATCCTCTTGTTAGTAAGAATATCATGCAAAGAGCTATTAGGGGATTCTATCTATACCATCATCACAAGGAATCATCTGTTTTCTACTGTAGAGACTAGAATAATAGCCTTGCTATTGGATCTCTTTCTCTTCCACACTAATCTTTTCATGCCATCATGTATTTCTATATCCCATCTTTTCTCTACTTTTTGTTTGTCTCAACTACTTTTATTTTCAAGATTATCCTCGTAACCGTTGACCTCTCTGGTTAAATTTGTAAGGTTGTTGTCATTTCAGGTTCTGGTTGCTTCTATGTTTCTTTTCTCTCATTCTCAATATAGCGTCTTTTTCTATCCTCACATGCCATTCATCTTGTTATTTTGCTATTAAACAGGAACTATTGTAGCTTGTTACCGCTTCCCTACTTGCACTTCTTGTTGTATCAGTTCTCTGCCAGTGGCTTTGAAGATCCCTTCCTTTGCTGGATCAACTACATCCTTATCTTCTTTGGAGTTTTCCACCCAACAACTATTACTCTCTGTAATATTATTTGTGCTATTCTCTGCCTGCATGATTAATTAGCTAATGCTTGAAATTTGTTTGTCAAAGTGGGAGAGGATAGATAATCATTATTGCCTCTGCATCTGTTATCTCTAACAACATTCGAGTTCCCTGGATCACCCACTATTTTCCCAGTAGATAGTATTTTAGTTTTCCTTTTCTATAGACAATGGGCCTGCAGCCCTTTCTTCTCCTGCTTTCCATGAATATTGTCTATATTTTGATGTATAGAAAGTTGTTCCGTCCATCTGTACTACATAAGGATTCTAAAATTCTTCTTTTGGCATGCCCTTGCATTTTACATTCAAAGAAATACTCATGGGACATAATCGTATCTAATCTCCACCATGTTAGACCTTGCTGCACCCCTGGCATCATTCTTTATCTTCGTGTGCATGTACTTTAGTAAAGATCCTTTTAGACCCACCAAAACCTTCACTCGAGTGCAGCTAGGTCTTGTTTTATTTATCATAACTTGATTTAGGTGGATAGGCTTTCCCACTGCTAATGCTAATGAGAACAAGCATTCTTTGACAAAGAAGGTAGGCAACAGGTTTGGAAAGGAGATCCATGGCATCACCATCATGGTTTCTTCATTAGATTTGAAACCAGAATCATATATCAATATGCGCATAAGATTGACAAAATCTTCCACTAGATTGCATTCCCCTTTAAAACCACATTGTCGAGGGACAACTTTCCTGAATTCCTCCAAGTCTAACTAGCCGAATGTGAATTTTCCAACCATTGCAAATTGGATTTCTCTATTTGATTCATTCTTACTACGTCTTCCTCATCCACTCTACTTGTAGGATTTCATCTATTACAAAGATCTCTTTTTTGAGAAATTCATTCGCATTGCAGTTGCAATCTTGGGTTGAATAGTAGCGTTGGCAAAAGAGACCTCAGTTGTCACCCTTTGACTACTTCCTAGGTGGTCTGTATTATTGGTTGTAGGTATCAGAGGGAATTCTGAGAACCGAGTCCCCTTCTCCTCGCGTTGTCCTACCCGTCCGGTCTACTTCATGAGTTAGGTGCGCCGCCTCTATTAAGTATAAAGTTTTAATGTAATTTCATCTTAATTAAATAATATTTCTTACGTTTCTCGGATTGAGTCTAAATTTATGTAGACTCTGACATATTGATATGACTCTCGAGGACTTCTTGTTTGCTTACCAAAGTGTCGGGCTTTTTAAGTGCAAAGATCATATAAACAAACTTATTTATTAAACAACAAATTTAGTAGGCATTGAACAAAATTTTGACAAACTTGTTTATTTCACAAATTTAGTAAACAAATTTGTTTATTTGTTAATTAAATATAATATCAAGATAAGATGTAGGCGACTATTAATTTGTTAATTATTTAGTAGAAGATAACTATTAATTTGTTACACTACTTAATTTTTACTTTGTACAAAAATTTAATATATATTTTATTTTATATATGTCATTCTGTTTGAAGATATAGACAATTCTCGAAGCAAGTTGTCCAATTATGAAGACATTTGTTTGATTGATTCTGAAACAATACATGCGATATTCAAAGACAAGAAATATTTTCTCATTTAAATGGGCAAGATAAATGTTACTATGATTCTTAGTAATACTAATTTGATTGAAGGCTTTAGAAAAGCCATTATAGTTTTGCCTAAGGGAGCTAAACTCATCATAAATAATGCTATATTTTCTCCCAAGTCTCAGAAAATTGTTGAGTTTTAAAGATACCCGTGAAAGTGGTTATCACATCAATACAATGGATGAGATGAATCTTGATTATCTTGGTATCATCAAGAATGTCTCTGGCAGATATGTGTTATAAAAAAAGTATACTGCTTTATCTTCTAGCTTGTATTGGACAAAGATTAGTGCAATTGAGGCACATTCTATAGTAAACCAGAAGTTTACTAGTTTCAATACTTTCGTACTTTGGCATGATTGTCTGGGACATCCTGGATCTCAATGATGGACAAATTATAAAAAATTTAAATAGACATCCATTAAAGAACTTGGAAGATTCTTTTTAAACGGTGAATTTTCTTGTAGTGCTTGTTATCAAGGCAAGTTAATTGTGAGATCAACCCCAAAAGCTTGGAGATTGAATCCCTTGCATTCTCGACACGTATACATGGGGATATTTGTGGACCTATCCACCCACCTAGTGGGTCATTTAGATACTTTATGGTCCTAATAGATGCTTCTTTAGATGGTCTCATATGTGCCTATTGTTATCTCGCAACTCCGCCATTTGTAAAATTATTGACACAAATAATACAATCACGGACACAATTTCCTAATAATTAAATTAAGTCTTTACTCCTTGATAATGCCGCAGAGTTTTCATGTCAAGCATTTAATGATTATTGCTTATCAATTAGGATAAAAGTTGAACATCCTATAGCTCATGTTCACACTAAAAATGGTCTTGCTGAGTCATTAATTAAATGTCTACATTTGATAACAAGACCATTGCTATGAAACTAGATTGCCCACTTCTGTTTGGGGTCATGCGATTCTGCATGCTGCAACACTTGTTCATCTCAGACAGAAAAATTACTGCAACTTCTCTCAAGGTAATTGATTTTGGGTCAAGAGCCTAATATATCTCATCTGAGAATTTTTGGATGTGTTATATATGTGCCTGTAGCACCACCACATCACACAAAGATGGGCCCCCAAAGAAGGTTAGAAATTTATGTTGGATTTGAATCGCCCTCCATTATTCGCTACCTTGAATAATTAACTGGAGATATGTTCACTGCTCGATTTGTAGATTTTCACTTTGATGAGATAGTTTTTCCAAATTAGGGAGAAAATAGTGAAATCAAAAGGAAAATTTTATGGAAAAATCAATCACTATCTCATCATGATCCATGTGCTTCTATTTGTGAGAAAGAAGTACAAAAGATTATTCACCTCGCAGAAATTTCCCAAATCAAATGCCGACAAATTTACGTATTTGAAAAGGATTACAAAATCACATATTCCTATAGAGAATATCCCAATTCGAATTGATGTCCCTGTAGGATCATCTACTAGTGTCATAGCTAATGAGTCCAAAGAACACCTAAAGTATGGTAGATCATTGGGTTTAAGGATCTAAAATTCTAGAAAAATAAATAGTCAAGATGACACTACAAAATAACCACATATGGAAGCCCAAGACTTGAGCAATTTGGTTGTCCGTGATGGAATCAATGAGCCTAAGACTCAAGAAAATAAGGAACTATCCATAAATTCAAGTGATACTGGAATAATCGATCGAAAATAGTGGTGGATTATGTCTTTGCATATAATGTTGCAACAAAAATCATGTAAGATAGTAAGGATCTGGAACCTCAATATGTCACAGAATGTCGGCAAAGAAATGATTGGCCAAATAGCAAGAAGCAATTTAACCAGAGTTGAATTCACATGTCAAGCATGAAGTTTTGGACCTATAGCTCAAACACCTAATAGGATTAAACCTGTTGGCTATAAGTAAATGGTCTTTGTAGAAAAATGAGAAAAATAAATACAAAGGTATAAGTCACACCTTATTGCACAAGAATTTTCACAAAGGTCCGTGTCACCAGAAGAGACATACTCACAAGTTATGGATGCAATAACATTACATTATCTTATTAGTTGCACTGTCCATAAGAGACTAGAAATGCATTTGATAGATGTGGTTACGGCCTATGTATATGGATCACTTGATAATGAGATATATATTAAAATTTCCAAAGGATTTAAGATGTCCTGAAGCATATAATTCAAAGTCTCGTAAAATGTATTTAATTAGATTGCAAATATCATTGTATGGGTTGAAACAATCTGGACATGTGGTATAAACTGTCTTAGTGAGTATTTATCTAAGGATGATTATATAAATGATGAAATTTGCCCATGTGATTTTATTTAAAAAAACACAACATCGTAGTTTGTCATACTTGTTGTTTATGTTGATGACATAAACCTTTGCTTGAACTCCAATAGAGCTTTAAAGGGCAATTGATTATTTAAAGAAGGAATTTGAGATGAACGATCTTGGAAAGACAAAATTATGCCTTTGTTTGCAATTGAGCATTTGACAAACGGTATATTTGTTCATCAATCTGCCTATATAGAAAAGATATTGAAAAGATTTTACATGGATGAAGCACGTCCATTAAGTATTTCAGTATCTGTTCGATCACTTGATGTGAATATAGATCCATTCCGACCTCAAGAAAAGAATGAGGAAATTTTTGGTCCCTAAGTACCATATCTTAGTGTGATTGATACGCTAATGTATCTTGCTAATGCTACAAGACCTGGATTAGATTTTCTAGTTAATTTGTTAGTAAGGTATCAGTTTTTCTCCTACTAGAGGCATTGGAATGGGATCAAACACAAGCAATGTGGTATCTAAAAGAAACTACCGATATGAGCTTATTTTATTCCTAAACAATTGCAGTCCCGATCTTGTTGGTGATGCTGATGCAGGTATTTATCTGGCCCACATAAAGCTCGATCTCAAATTGGATATTGTTCATATGTAGATATACTACCATATCTTGAAAATCTACAAAGAAATTCTTGTAGCCACTTCATCAAATCATGCTAAGATATAACTATTCATTAACAAGACGAGAATGTTTGTGGTTAAGGTCCATGATATATCTCATTAGAGAAAAATATGATTTAAAATATGACAAAGTACCAATAATTTTATATGAAGATAATGCAGCATGCATAGTACAACTAAAGGGAGGATTCATGAAAGGAGATAGAACGAAGCACATTTTGCTAAAGTTTTTCTACACACGTGAGCTCCAAAAGAATGATGGAGGTCAATGTGCAAATAGATTTGTTCAAGTGACAATGTTGTTGATTTTTAGTCACCAAATTCTACCAACTGCAACTTTCAAGAATGATAGTGCACAAGATCGGGATGCAAAGATTTAAGGATGTTCTCATTAGGACGAGTTAATATCGTTGTATTCTTTTTTCCTTATGAGGTTTTGTCCCACCTGGTTTTACTTGTAAGATTTTTTAATGAGGCATTCAAAATACGTATTATTAGATATGTGTACTCATTTTCCCACTGAGTTTTTCCAAGGCGTGGTTTTTTAGTAAGGTTTTAACGAGACACATTATTTATCGAATAGATATTTAAGGGGGAGTGTTATAAATGTATTTGTGTTATAGTGAATATTTATAAAGGTATTTGTATTATAGTAAATGTTTATCTTATTTCTTAGAAGAAAAGTTAGGATAAATAAAAGGGGTTCTCCTTTCATTGTATTTCATCCTCTCAAGAGAAATAATAATATTATCTCTTCTTTCTCCACATTTTTGTCCTTCTTGTTTTATTATTTTATAGAATACATTTATTTCGATATTACAAAAATACCTTGGGCACTAATCCTAAACCCTCCGGCTCTCTCCTCTCTCTAGGTGATCATGGCAATTTAGGGAAGCCATGACTGCCACCATCTCTCCTCAGCCTTTGGCTATGGAGGCCTCTTTAAAACCCTCAGACAAAGCTAAACATCAACACAAACTCTACTTATGTCGTTAGAATGAATTAAACACAACCAAGTGTTAATATTTCTGAAATTAGTTTAATATAAATTAAAGTTGTTCATGGAATTACTATGTTACAATTTACGTTGGATGAACGACAAATTTTTTCTAAGGAGGAGGGACTTCATCAAGCCACCCTGGTTAAATTATCCATGGGATCACTGAATTTGCAAATTTTAAGATTGATCTTGCCTCTAAGTTCCTCGACATTCATGACATTGTCGCTTCGGGTTGCTTCCCTTAAAGAAAACTTCTTATTCATATTTATCAATATGATGATTTTGTGGTTGTATTATCACGAGACATTATTTCATGTATAACTGCAAAGACAATCAATGGGAATTTTTTTTTGTGAAATATCGAAGTCAACCCTAATGAGGAGACTTACATGTGGCAAAAGAAAGGATTTCTTTCCAAACCTACCATTGGATTGTTTGCTAAAATGTCTTTGATTCCCATTATTTTTTGCCGTAGAGAATCTATTATTATAGATGAGGCCACATGTGCAAGTGGAGAAGCAAGACCTAGCACAACTAGGTTAGGGTGATCCTCGACTTATTGGACAAGAATTTGGATCATATTCAACTTCAAAGTGTGAATAAAGTTACGAGAAGAATTATGAAGCAGTTTGATTAAAGTGGTGTATAATAATTTTCCTAATTATTTCACCCATTGTAATCACCAAGGTCGTGATAAAAATAAGTATCAATTATTAATAGGTAAAACATACTTATTCAAAAAAGATGTTGCAATAATGAAGATTATCTAAGCTCCGATTGAGAAATCGCAAGAAGATGCATGTGATTATCTAAACACTAAGAGGAAACATGAACCAATACATTCTGATGATGGTCTTCATGTCTTGATTGATCAAAGGAATTTGAGGATTCTCTCAATGGCAATGAAATCAGAAGGATTTGATTGGAAAGGCATAGGAGGTGGTGCAACCGACCAAAATCAATGAGCTACCTAATTTTGTGGATACGTGCATTGCGACTGGGAGTTCGAAGGTTTTCAAGAATGCTGCGGAATTTTCACAATGCTAGAGATGATATTGATATGAGGGATGGGCATTGGTCTCATACAAACAATTCGCTAATCCTCAAATGGGAAAATAACTTAATGTAATAAAGGAACAATGTTTTGCAACTGTGTCCTAATACTTAGGTTCTTTCGTGCAGAGAAGAGTACAATTTGGTTCAGGCAGTTCTAAACATCAAATTGCATATTCAAAATTGGCAAACACACTAATCCAACAACTTGGTAAGCTTGGTTTGTTCCTTCCCATCTTGAAGTCGTTCATGATCACATTGCACACTTCATGTCAGAGATTCCTTTACTTAGTTTATGGAGTCATTTGGCGAGAAACATAATGATTCTTGGAAACAACTAATGTCCATAAGAAATTATCAAGATGTGTATAAGTTTGTGGCCTGACTCCAACACATTAAAACTACAAGGCTGAAATAAAGAGTGGCCCAAAAGATGATATGAGGGTTAATACTTTATACATGCAGACCGGTTTTGTTGCTAGGTTTCGTATATATAAGCCTAATTTTATGGCTACACGTTGTATATCGAGGGAAGGACAAGGGGTGGAGATCGTTGTTGAAGAATCAAAAATGGATAAAAATTTTAAAGGCTGGGGGCTATTTTCCTACCGACACATCATGCTATGTGGATATATCGCGATAGTGTTGCGGGTAGTATATGTGTGTGTGTGTGTGTGTTAGATGGTGGTAGTTCATTTCCTTTCATTCCCAACATAGAAAACCCTTAAAACGCCTCCTCGAGAATACACTAGACCTAGCTAGATTGAAGATTGATGATCCAAGTCCATTATGAGGTTAGATCATTGAATTCATCGTGTAGCTCATGTTCTTATTCGTTGTTTCATCGAGTTAGTGGTTGTTCTAGGTGAAGCAGATTAGAAGTACTTCATTCATCTTAATTTTTCCTTAAAATTATTGGTTTGACTTATAATTGTGGTTAGATTCTCATTTTAGAGTATTTAGAATTAATTCCGTAAAAATCTTATTATATACGTGTCGTAATGCAGTTTTTGTTATCAATTTACTTGTGGTTTCATGTCGGTGGTTTTAAGCTATTGTTCATGGAAATATCTTGGTGTATCTAGAAGTGAAGTTTGGCTAGGTATTGGTCATTGATCGAGAGGTATGTTAAGGATTTTCCTATATCTCTTTTTAGCATGTTTTTGTTGAATATCGTCTTGTCATTATCGTCATGTGTGTTGACTATTTTGTATCTATTAAATCGGTGCCCTTATCTATGTGATTAGCTAATGTTTTTTGGTTATATTAGGGTTGAAAATATGATTGTGATTTGGGTGTTGTTGTAGGTGTGTTTGGGACAGGCCAATGAAACAGTTGAATACTTGAAATTGGAGTTGCATTGTGAATATTGGTTGATGGCTTGTTGTGTTGGATTTGTGGTCTATTTTGTATATATATGTGTGTGATGCTGGCTGTGTTCTGATTCCTATGAGAGGCTCAATGAGGACATGCAAGTCCTTGACTAATTTAAGCACAATTGAGATCGAGGCCTATGAAGACCCGTAAGTATATGACTGTTTTTGGCGCAGTCAAGATCGAGGCCTATGAAGACATCAAAGTATGTGACTGTTTCTAGCGTAGTCATACTCGTGAATATTGGTAGCCTGCAAGTTCAATAGATAGTTTCTAGCACGAATATGGTTGTGTGGTGATGCATATAGGGTTGCTTGTATTGTTTGGGTTCTTTTACCTAATTTATATGATACGTGAGAATTGTTAATGTATTGGGAAGCCTAGGTTGAGGCTGGTGTTATGGTGAGGTGTTGCTGGCTACAGGTTTTCTTGATATTCTGTTGATAATCCATTGATACCTTTCTACTCCCTTCCTGTTATCCTATATCTTATCTATCTACCACCTTACATACTCAAAGACATTCTTTATAAGACACTCTGAACCCGGGGATACTAAGTACATGCCTGTAGGTATTGATTGGCAGGAGGATCGTGATCCATGTAGCTAAGAGGAGATTCTAGTTGTTGGTAAGCTCCACTTTGTTCGGAGTTACTGTTTGTTTTGCTTTTGGAGCACATATGTATACATTGGGTAGGTCGAGGCCCTATCCTGATCATATAACATCTTGTTAAACTCGTAGAGGCTCGTAGACTGTCTTTTGGATTGTTATGTTATTGTAGGCCATGATAATCATATTGTATAGTTGTTGTTGTACAGGTGGATCCTTGTCGACCCGTTGTATAAAAGTGTTGGTTGTGGGCCATCTCTCGCTATAGACTCTATTTATGAGTAGTTTTTTTTATTATTGTAATTATATTATTATGGTCCAGAGCCTCATCACCTATGACTTATTGTTTATGAGTTGGTTAGTTGTAGGTTCACCAGTTATGAGACATCTAGTGTCGATCGTGTCTCTCCCGAGTTCGGGAGTGATACGAGTATGGAGATTTGGGCGAACATGAGCAGAGGAGGAGGGGCATTTCTAATCCTCTAATGCATAGTAAGTTGCGTCCAGTAGTCCTAAAATTTGTGCCATCCTCATCATGGGGCAACTATCAAGCCTAAATTAGTGCATCTTTGAGTGCTATGGATAATCATACTAAAAGATAGCCTATTGAAATAGTGTAATACCCCAAAAGTCCCTAGGATCAGACCCGTGATTGATGTGGAGAAAGCATAAAAATATTTGTACTCAGGTCACAAGACGACTCATCAGGTATTCATTAGGTCACTTGATCACCGTCGCGTGACCTGTAAATGGTGCCCCCGCCGGAGGAGATCTACGTCGTGGGGTCACGACGGGGTGATGTATTAAGTCATTGGTACTCCCCATGAGTCGTAGGTCGACCCATTGGTTGGGCAAGGTGGAAAATAATGTTAAAATTCAGTGGTCAGGATGAATAATGGGACGAGTCGTGTTGCCACTTCATGACTCTTCGAGTGAGCTGTGGTCAGGATGAGAAGAAGAAGGAATATGGAATTCCAGTGGAAATGGTTCAAGGGATGACCTGCCAGGCCATCTCATGATTCGTCCAGTCCCTTGTTGGGATTGACAGTGTCACTTTTCCTGCAATATCGCAAGGGTATTTTTGTAATTTCTAACTCCTAAGCCCCTAAACTATGTTATTTTAAGGTTGCAAGGACACACAAGTTAAGCATGTTTTCAAGGATTCATTTCCAATTCTTATAATATCAGCTTTATTGTTGTTTGGAGGATACTCCCTATGTTCGCATTATGGTATGATTGGAGACAGGACTCGCCCATATTCAAATTTCTCGACTACATGTAATTACATTATCAGCTTCATTGAAAAATGATGGAGATACTCCTTGCGTGTTTTTAGGAGTAATGTCTAGCATCGAGTAGGCTAAGGGTTCATGTAAACCTCAAGTCTCAGAACTATGCACCAAAGTAGGTTTATATTTACATTGAGACTGATCTTGTGAGCTTCCCTTCCCCAAGAGGCCTTCAGCTTGATATTGATATATTATGTAGCGGTCCTTAGCCCTTGCAAGGTTTTAGACGGCTCTTCCCACTTGAGTGTGATAGTTAGCATCATGTAAGCTCTATCGTGATTGTGCCTAAGATGAGTCCCTATTATTCCTCAGATTTCATTTTTTAGCTGTTCATGACTTATGATATTATGTTTTCAGCAGATTTGATCCAATGATCAGTTGGTAAACTTTTATTAATGATTTCAGTTATGGCAATTCATATGATTCTATTTTCAACTTTGGCTCATTCAATTCAAATATGAGATTCCATTTATGACTACATGTTTTAAAGATATCGCGGTGCAGCCTTTAATCTCATAATCTTATGATTTATGTTTATATGCATGATCTCAGCTTATACTTACCCAGCATGTTTTACTTTACTTGCATACTTAGTGCATTCCAAGTACTGACCGTATACTTCTATGCGTTGTACGCTTCATGATACAGGTGCAGATCGTTTCCGCTCGCCGTTAGTCGGGCCCCCGACGCTTAGTTTAGTTTCTCTTGTTGGTGAGTCCTCATCCCTCGAGAACCTTCAGTTGGTTGAGTTATGTTATTTTCATTTCAGACTTAGTTTTGAGCTAGTTTGGGATGTTGTTCTATCAGCTCAATGATAGTTTAGAGGCTTATTAGACAATATGTAGAATTTCAGCTTTGTCAAGTGTTGACTATGTAGTGTTGATGTGTATTTAGACTTTCACTTATTCATGTTTTCAGTTATCAGTTTTCTCTTGAAGTGTTTTCTTTAGTTATCATGTTTATTCCATGGGTCGACTTGGAGCCATTCGTGACTTGTGGTTTCGTGTCTCAGTCCAGATCTATGCGTTCACGCCATGACAACCTGGGTATCACAACAAAGATTTAGAGTGTCCTAGGTTTTCTAAAATCCGAATTGAGTAGAGTCGTTTCCATGGGTGTGAAACGCACAACACTTATGGGGGAGAGGCTACAAGAAGTTTTAGGAAATTTCCTTCTTCATGATCTATGTCGTGCGATGAAGTATCTCTTATTCCTTTAGCCCTATGCTATACGGTTTGCAGAATCATGTCTCCATGCTACAAATGGTAGCACGAATGAAAATGGAAATGGCCATGAAGATGGCAATGGAGATGGGCAATCAGCAAGCCTGCCAGCCCCAGCAGGTTTTTTGTCCGAGCAGGTCTCTCATGCAGAGTTTAGAGCTGCTTTCTTGATGTTGACCCAGGCTTTGACCACTGTGTCAACCAACAAGCGGTGGCCTATGTCCCTCATAATGTGGAAATGCAGCGGCGGTTCGAGTTGGGGACTTTCTCAGGATGAATCCACCAAGTTCCTTGGGTCAAGAGGGATGAGGACCTGCATGAGTTTCTTGAGGAGATACATAAGATCACCCAAATTATGAGGGTGCGGGGAGAAGAGAGCGCAAACTTAGCCTCCTACCACCTCAAGGGGTTTGCTTATATTTTGTATCATCAGTAGAGGGACGGTATAGCAGTGGGCGCAGTTACCGTGAGATGGGATGAGTTCATGACTACCTTCTTAGAAAAATTCTTCCCTAGGGAGATGAGGGAGGAAAAGGTACCTGGTGTTCATAAACTTGAGACAATAGACTGTGCAAGAGTACACCTTGAGTTCACCCACCTGTCCAAGTACGCGCCAGAGATGGTTGCGGATCAGAGAGCTTGTATGGAACAGATTTGTATATGGAGTATTAGATTCACTGTCATGAGTGTAGGACCATAATAATGAACAATAACCTAAACTTCTCTCGATTAGTAATATATGCCCAAAGAGAGAAGTGCATCGTATGAAGGAAAGGGAGAGAGGGCCAAGAGGGCCAGGACAGGCAGCTTGATTTTCTTAGCAGAGGCCCAATGGTGGACATCATCAGCAGCCCCACCAGAGATCATCACCCCCCAGCGCCATCACTAGCTAGTGTTTCATCTACATCTAGGTGTGATAATAGCGGAAGGACATCAGGCTCCCGAGGTCAGGGGAGCATGTTAGTAGAGCCCGACATTCCAGTTTGTGGTAGATGTGGTAGGAGGCATACCGGAGAGTGCTTAGTAGGTTTAGGTGTATGTTTTGGGTGGAAGCCCGGACATGCTCGGATTTCACCCGTACAGGTCCATGGTAGAGGTCAGACCTAAAACCAGTTCAACAGATCCACCAACATTCTCAGCTCAGCAGGGTGCATCCACCAGTGAAGGTGGTGGTCAATGTTAGAACAGGTTTTATGCCCTCTTATCTTGTCGAGAAGGAGGTCTCTCTAGACATGGTCAACGGTGTGTTACGAGTATTTTATCTGATGTATAAGCATTGTTAGATCTTGTTAGATCCAGGGGCTCCACATCTTTTGTGACTTCTTATGTTGCCAATAGATTCAGAGTTAGTCCCGAAGTTGTATCAACCCTTCTCAGTCTCTACTCTTAGCCGCTTACTCGCTTATAGCTCGATGGATATGTTTAAATTTTCCTATCATGGTCTTTCAGAAAGTCATCTCAGCCGATCTAGTAGAGTTAGACATGACCAATTTTTATGTTATATTTGATATGGATTGATTACATGCATGTTATTCCTCAATAAATTATAGAACCCGTACAGTAGAGTTTTGATTTTGTGAACACCCTAGAATGGAAGGGTAGTTCCATTGTGCCTGTAGGTTTCTTTGCTCTCATCTCAAGGCTAGGGAAGATAATTTCTAAGGTTGTGTGTGCCATCTAGTTTGGGTTAAGGATGCTACATCTGAGACCCTGACTTTCGCCTGTCCCTATTGTATGTGAGTATCCTGGGAGGTTTCTCCTGCATGATCTACCAGAGTCCCTTGAGCAGGAGATTGACTTTGTATTGACCTTCTTCCTGATATGTAGCCTATATCTACTCTTTTCCTTACAAAATGGCTCCAGCTGATCTAAAGGAGTTGAAGAGAAGTTGAAGGGATCTCTAGATAAGTGGCTTCTTCATACCTAGCAAATCCCCAAAAAATCGTCCTCTTTGGTCTAAAGAAGGATGGTTCTCTTTCTGTATATGTATTGACTATCGACAGTTGAACAAGGTAACAATCAACAAATAAGTATCCCTCCCAGGATTGATGACCTATTTGACCAACTTCAGGGTGCCAAGTGTTTCTCAAAGATAGAACTCATCCGGATATCATCACCCAGAGTTAAGGAGAGTGACATTTGGAATATAGCTTTCAGGACTTGGTATAGTCACTATGAGTTTGTAGTTATGTCTTCTGGAGTAACGAATGCCCTTGCAGCTTTTATAAATTTGATGAACCGGGCATTCAAGATGTATTTGGATATGTTCGTGGATCTTTATAGATGATATTCTCATATACTCGAGCGAGGAGGAGCATGTCGCTTATTTGAGGGTTGTGCTACAAACTCTCAAGGATCGTCAATTATTTGTGAAATTTAGAAAGTGTAACTTTTGGATGGATTCAATAGCATTTTTAGTCCATGTGGTGTCAAGTGAGGGTATGCAGGTGGACTCTCAAAAGATAAAGGCGATGAAGAATTGGCCTAGACCAGTTAGTCTTTCGGAGACCAGGAGTTTCTCTGGTTTAGTTGGCTATTACAGGAGGTTTGTTGAAGGATTTTCATTCATTGAAGCACCATTGACTAAGTTGACTTGGTAAAAGTTAAATTTTAGTGGTCGGATGCCCGTGAGAAGAGTTTTCAGGAGTTAAAAACCTGACTCACTTCAGACCTTGTATTGACCTTACCTGAGGGTACAGATGGATTCATTGTGTATTGTGAGTCCTCTAGGTTGGTCTTAGGTGTGTGTCGATACAACATGGTAAGGTCATTGTGTATGCCTCTAGACAAATTTCAAGACTTATGAGAAGAATAGCTAAGCGAGCCTAGAGTAGCAGCCTATTACATTTTTTCAAGCCCCTTTGAGATCTTATTAGTCAAGCGCTAGCGCCCCTTTAGAGTAAGTCTTTTCTGTTATCAATGAAACCAAAGAAAGAAAGAAAACCAAGGAGTCGTTCCCCACCCAGAGCTACTTTACCATAGTCCGAATTCAATGGTTTTAATAAATCTCCTACTGCAGTTCGTCTTGGACCAGATCTAGAATTGTTCTCAACAGTTTGTGTAGCCATAGATCCAGAAAAGGGGTGGTTCTAGTTATAATCCCGAAATGATTCATGTATATATTTCAAAGAAACGTGAAATCAAAGTAGGCGATAAAGTAGATGGAATTATCTGACACATGACCTAGAATTAGCAGCAGTGGTGTTTGCATTGAAGATTTGGAGGCACTATTTGCAATGGGTGCACATATATGTGTTCACGGATCATAAAATCCTCAAGATATGTTCACTGTATGAGATGAATTTGCGATAAAGTAGATGTGGCTAGAGCTTCAAGGACTATGACATGAGTTTCCTTTATCATCCGAGTAAGGCCAATGTAGTGGTGGATGCTCTTAGCAGGTTATCCATGGAGAGTATTTCTCATGTCGAGGGTGGGAGAAAAGAGTTAGTAAACGATGTCCACATGCTTTCGTTTAGGGGTTCCTGCGCCTTGTTGACTCGGGACAGATGGTGGTGTGATTGTTCAAAATGGATCAAAATCTTCATTGGTGACTGAGGTAAAGGCTAGGAAAAATGAGAATCCTATTCTAGTGAAGCTAAAGGAAGCTTTCAAGAATAAGAAGGTGGAGGTCTTCTCCCAAAGGGGAGATGGTGTACTTCATCGTATCATTTATGTATTTCGGGTGTTGACGACTTAAGAGATTATATGTTGAATGAGGCCTGCGTATCTCGGTTTATATCCATCCAGGTGCCACCAAGATGTATCATGACCTACGGAAGTCTATTGATGGAATGGCAAGAAGAGGGACATAACGAGTTTGTGGCTAAGTGTTCGAATTGTCAATAGGTGAAAGCCGAAAGCATCAAAGACTAGAGGTATGCTATAAGACAATAGTATCCCTATTTTGAAGTGGGAATAGACCAATATGGACTTTATCATAGGGTTGCCTCGCACTCGCCGATAGTATGACTCTATTTGGGTGGTGGTAGACAAGTTGACCGAAGTAGCGCTCATCTCTTAACGGTTAAAACTACCGATTCAGCTAAGGACTATGCTAGATTATATATTCGAGAGTTAGTTCAGCTTCATGGAGTTCCCTTTTCCATCATTTCAGACCAAGGTACCTAGTTTACCTCACAGTTGTGGAGATCATTTCAGAACGGACTTGGTACTTACCCAAGCTAAATACAGCCTTTTGGAGGATGTTGAGAGGTGTGATTGACTTCAAAGGCATTTGGGATGATCATTTACCTCTTGATCAAGTTCGCTTGCAACAATAGTTACCATTCTAGCATTCAGATGTCTTCTGCATTTGAGGCTCTTTACGGGCGGAGGTGAAGATCGCCTATTGGTTGGTTCGAAGTACACGAAGCTACATTTATAGGGACATATTCAGTTCATGAGGCTATGGAGAAAGTTCATCTTATCAGGGAAAGGTTTGAAAATAGCTCGGAGTTGTCAAAAGTCATATGCGGATGTTAGGCGGAGAGAACTAGAGTTTGAAGTTGATGATCGGGTGTTCTTTAAGGTATCTTCCTATAAAGGAAGTGATGAGGTTTGGAAAGAAAGGAAACTTTGCCCCCGATATGTTGGCCCACACAGGATTGTGAGACGTTGGCAAGGTGGCCTATGAGTTGGAGCTACCAGTGGAGTTAGCATCCGTGCATCCAGTTTTCCATGTATAATTATTGAAAAAGTGCATTGGTGACCCAGCCTTTGTTGTTCCGGTGGAGAGCATAGGTGTGAAGGATAGCCTTACCTATGAGGAGTGTACTCCATTAAGATCATTGATCATTAGGTTCAGAAGTTGAGGGACAAATAAGTAGCTTCAGTGAAAGTCCTGTGGAAGAATCAGCTTGTTGAGGGAGCTACGAGGAGGCCAAAGATATATGATGGCTAGATACCCGCATTTATTTCCCTTCCACTCTCCGTTTCATCCCGAGGTATCAGTTCCCTCTCCTAATACTCTACTCAGTTTCATGTCAAGTTTATGTCTCTCAGTTCTTTAATGTTTTAGCATGTATGTATGATTCATGAATTTATTTCATATCTGGTGTATTCTCAATCCAAAGTCAGTCACTCCATCATATTTCAATTTCGTATGCCTAGTTTTGGGATTCCAAATTTCTTTCCCTAGCCCTTTAGTCAGCTTAGTCTACATTCGAGGACGGATATTTCTAAGGGGGAGAGATTGTAATACCCCAAAAGTCCTCATTAGACTATGATTGAAGTAGAGAAAGAAAAATATTTGCACTAAGTCATAAGACGACTCGTCAGATGACTCATTAGGTCACTTGACTGATCGTCCCATCCATGAAATGGTGCCCTGCTGGAGGAGAGTCTTTGTCAGGGGGACGCGACGGGTGATGTATTGAGTCATTGGTACTCCCATGAGTCGAGGTCGACCCGCTGGCTGGGCAAGGTGGAAAATAATGCTTGAAATTTATGGGTCAGGATGAATAATGGGACGAGTCGTGGTGTCACTTCCGACTTTTCGAGGAGCCGGCCGGGATGAGAAGAAGGAGTATGGATTTCCAGTGGTGGCAATGGGTCAGGGGATGACCCGTCAGGCCATCTCAAGATTCGTCCAGTCCCTCGTTAGGACTGATAATGTCACTTTTCCCCGCGATATCAGTAAGGGTATTTTTGTAATTCCTAAGCTCCTAACCCTAAACTACGTCATTTTAAGCTATGAAAGAGGTGTTTTAAAGGGGTTAAACCTATTCTAAGTCATTCCTCTCCCATGCATGCAAGATTAGAATCCCTCCTTTGAAGATCAAGCTTAGAATTCTTCAATTTCCATCTCAAAATCTCTTAGGCTTTCTAAGACAAGTGAAGATTCAGTCCCCCCAGGTATGTAGGGATATGAATGAGAACTCTTTTGACTCTCATGATAAAAATTCTCTTTAATTACATGAATATAAGTTCTAGATCAAGTTCATGATCTTATAGGGTTTTATCCTAATTTTATGAAATTCTCTATGATTTACTTATGGGTCAACTCCGTTCATGTTTCAAAGTATTTTTTAAGATTCATGGGAAGATTTTATATCTATTTTGATTATAAATTTGTGATTTCAAGTTTAGAAAAATTATTCCCAATTATGAAGTTCATGAAAAAGTCAAGTTTATGATATATGATTTCAAGTATGATGACATATCTAGCATGATTGAATGTTTAAAAATTACCCATGTATGAATTCATGATTTTACTTATGAAGTCCATCTCAAGTATGAGTGATTTTAAGGTTTGGGCCAACCCACACAAGTTAAGCACGTTTTCATGATTCATTTCAGTTTTATAATATCAACTTATCATATGGATTGGATAATTTCTATTTTCAGATTATGGTATGATTGGAGTCAGGAGGCCCATATTCAAATTTTAGACTATGGCATGTAATTACATTTATCGCCTTCGTGAAAATGATGGTTTCAACTGTTAAAAATGATTGAGAGAACCTTGAATGTTTTTGGGAGTAGTGTCTAGCATCAAGTAGGCTAGGGTTCATGAAAACCCCGACTCTTAGAACTACACGCCAACGTAGGTCTATATATTTACATTAGGACCTCTCTTGTGAGCTTCCCTTTCCCAAGGGGCCTTCAGCTTTATATCGATATCATGGTAGTGTCCTTAGCCCTGGCAAGGGTTTGGGTTTGGATGTCTCTGCCCACTTGAGTGTGATAGTTGGGGAATCACATAAGATCTATTGTGATGATGTCGGTTAAGACGAGTCTCCCATTGTTTCTCATAATTGCATGTAATGACTCTAACGTTGTTTCGTGGTGGTTAAGGGCATAGAACATAGAAATTTGGCTAAGGATGAGATAGGAAGATCAGAAATAAACTAAGTATAAAATTGTGCTTTTTGGGGTAGCTACTGGTCCGGGGGACTGCTGCAGCTTGGGATTCCCACTGCAATGAGACCGTGGTAGCGGTTGGAGTCCCGCTGTGGTGGAAATTGAGGAGGTCTTACTTGTACCGCCGCAAAGGGCCTCATGACCACCGTAGCGGAAAGGTAATCGGGCCGTAGCGGGTGAAGGGAATCAAAAGTGGATTTTAAGTGGGAATTACGGGGTTTTCACCCTATTATTTTCCAAAACGTGATCAGGAGGTCTAGAGAACGGATAAACCTTCTAGAGTAGCAATCCCTTCACCCACCGTAAGATTTTTTGATTCTCTATCTCTAAAGTAAGTTATTTTGATCCTAGAATCCTTGTAGAGCTTTAATGGTTGAAGTTTGTAGAGGAAGAACCCTAGGTAGTTAAACTAGCGCTGGGATGGTGGGGTGATTTGGGTGATGTTGTATTGTGCTGATCATTCCTAAGAATTGCTATGTCAGAACGAGGTTACGTGAAAATTATGGCCAAGAACTTAGAAGAATTGGGGTTTCACTCGAAATCACCTCGAATGGGAGGGTTTGATCTTTCAGGCCCTAAATTGAAGGGTAATTAAAAAATTACTCGTGTTGTAGATTTTTCAAATTTCGAAGAGTTGAGGAAAGGAAAGGCTCATGAGTAATTGAATTGTTATCTCCAGATCGTGAGGTAGGTTACGCATTTATAGTGATAGACCTATATAATGGTACATATAGTGTGCAATGTTGATATATGATTGGTCATCGAACATTTATGTGATATGTGAGCCTATTGTTGTTAATATATCTTAAGAATGTGACTAAGATGTGATATTGAATTATGACGACTTGTTAAATTATGGCGTATATACGTTAATGTACTACTTGTGATAAATGGTTAGTGCGATCATACTCCATTAACGAGAGAATGGTTAATTGATGATGCATTATTTGAGAAGTAGATTGTAACTTTCTGTATGATGCAATGATGCACTTGGCATGTTTTATGAGGATGATGAATGAAAAGATTTTAACATCTTAATGTTAGTGGTCATGCCCTAGAGGAAGCATCTGGAGGAAAATAAAGTATTTGAGTGGGATCATATTCAAGGGGAACATCCGGACGAGCATAAGGAGTGTGAGAGTGCTATGCCGGCACAGTACATGAATTTCTAGGAGTCCCTACAGACATGACTGATTGGGTATAAATAAGACCCACTAGCATGTTAGCACGATTCGTGTGGTTGAGAGTTAAGGGGAGATGGCGGAGGCGTGTGCCCATCATGTTACCCTTGATTGTGTTATTCGTGTATTATTTGTGATTTCATTTATGTTCATGAGGTGAATGTGAAATGAATTACAAGAATGCTAACTTATGTGATATGATGCAAATTGATAACAATGAACGTGGCATTAATGCTAAGTGTGACTTTGTCACTATGTGTGATTGTTGAGTAGTTGTCGCTAAGAATAACCGAGGATATGTAATTCTTAACAAATTATTATGCTTGTTGTTCATTATGTTCGTTGATGATTCATGGAGTATGTGAAATGTAACTATTGATTTTATTAAATTGTGTGATGGATGAGCTGAGAAGGGAGCAGCCTGTCGAGCTACTGCGTAAGCGGTACCGCCGCAATGGGACTATTTCCGCCGCGGCGGACAAGTGACCGCTGCAGTGAACAGGCTGGCTGATTCTGAGTAGAATTAGTATTCATAAAATGACTTGTAATTCTGCTTAAAGTTGAGGACCCTTTTTATATCTCCATTTTTGTACTTATATGTTATTATGTAAGGTTGACCGATGATGTCTACCAGTACTCGTGTCATGTAATCGAATTCTACCCTGCATTCTTTCTGAATGTAGAGTTTTAGCCTGATAGTCTTTCACGCCACCTGTCAGACAACAGCTTTTGTGATCAAGAAGGTGAGTAGACAAGATGCAGATCACTCCTTTCTTGCAATGTCCTTCTTTCAGACATTCGAATATTTTATTTCATTTTTGGTTTTAGTTTTCTTAGCTTGTAATAAAATAGGCGTCTTGTGCAATGACAATCTGTTCTGTAAAATTGCTTATTTGATTTTAGTACGCGCAGTGTATTGAACTGAAATTGTTCTTTTCATAATAGTTGATTTCTTTTTCATGAATGTTTTGATTATGGGGTAAGTATCGAGATGCGTTGGTTCTCCCACCTGAGGGTTAGTGTGGGTGCCAATCACGATCATTTGGGTCTTGAAAATTTTGGATATTGTGAGCTCTAGGTCGGGCTGATCTCATTGCACTAATATTGGCCCAGTAGAGTCTCGCGATCGGTGCGGAGACGTCCTCAGAATCGTACTTTCCTCAAAACTCAAAATCTAATCTCCAGACTTAAATCAGAAAATCCAAAAAGCTGCAAAATGCTACAGGGCGACCTACCTAACGAGTCGTTATGAGACCCAACGACTCGTTAGGTCAGTCGTGAGAAGGAGTAAGTTTTGAAAATAAGAAGAAGTGCACCCAACGAGGGACATCACGAGTTGTGGTCACTTACCACGACCCCTTAAGTCACTCGTGGTTAGGCTTGAGTTGGGAATATATTTAGTTGACCGATGTACTTGACGAGTGGGTGCAACGAGTCATTATCTTTGCCGACACTCGTTAAGTGACTTGTTATGAGACTTAGCATTAAATCTCTAAAATGAGACAAGATGGTCCATGACTCGGTGACTATGAAATACAACTCGTTAGGTCCCCGTGATGACCTATTGAGGATCCCAGGCAATGTACCTACCGGGAGTGACCACGAGTCATGGTCAGTCACCACGCCCGTTAAGGGCACTTGACAGTTTTTTCCATTCAATTTCTAAGGACTATTTAGTAATTTCCAATTTCCTAAGCTCTAAAACTATGTCGTTTTGAAACGTAAAATTCAAACTTATTAGTTGGACGGTTCCTCCCCTCATTCTTACGTTTATTCTCAGGAAACTTAGACGGAAAGTCCTCTCAAGAAACTCTCAAGCAAGCTTAGGGTTCTCATCTATTGGCAAAGAGGTCAAGTCCTCTTCTCTGGGTGAATTTTAGTCAGGTCTGTGGGAATTCAACAAGGAAATTGTCCTTCCCTTGTGTCCCCAAAAATCCTCCCATAACTCCCTTATCAAATTTAGCCTTGAGCTTTTGAATACGAATGAATTCCATGTTATTTTTTGTTAATTTCGCCTGGAACAATATCCGATGTTGCTTGTTCATATTATCTTCATCAGTTCCTAATTAAATTTTCAATGTTCTACAAAAGTGAATTAAGTCCTAACTTTCGAGTAATTCTTATTTTATATATATATATGTGAGCAAACATTCCATTGATAAGAATGATTTTAGCCTTGTCCGTATGAGATTTCTCTAATTCTTGAATTACTGCCATATTATGAGATTCCCGTGTTGGAATAAGTTGAGTTCTCTATTAGCTGCCAGTAGTCTGTGACCAGTTAGAACGTAGAATCTCTTCGTATCGTTTCAGAAAATTGTCAACCGATCAATTTGACTTCACTATTATTTTGAGGTGTCATTGGTGCCTTCCGCTATCATAATCAGACTCAGATTATAGTTATTTGGTCCATTAGGCAGTCATGACATTCTAGTATATTGCTCTGACCAGCCCTAGGACCCCAGTTCAGTTACAGCTTGTTCTGACGGTACGACGCTCACTACAGTTTCCGACCTTAGGAACCCAGCTTCAGAATCTGTCCTACAAGACTCTCGAGTACATGCAATTATACATCCCTGACTAGTCTTGGACCCCCAGTTTTGAGCTATCAGCCTAGTAGTTCATTTTAGGTTTTCTAGTGGAGTAGGACTTAGGCACCGAGCTTAAATGGGTTTCAGCGCACCTAGGTTCCCAAAACTACGTTGCTAGAATAGGTTACAGTATTACTTGGCCTGATTGGCTTACAAGTTTGTGATCACCCAGTTCATACCTTTATACCCTAGCAAGGTATATTGAGTCCTACCGGTGGGGTGTATACATCAAACTCCCACGTCTAGCTCACGGGTTAAATGTTGGTTATAGACTCTCCCACTACTTCGGCCTAGTCCACCCCGTAATAAGCAGCCTGGCCAGATCTAATTCTGTCATTTATCTCAATTCAGTTCAGTATCTCAGACTCAGTACTTTCAGGCTTAGGACATGCCTCGACCATTAGACAGGGTCATTTTGACCACCTCAATTTACTTCAGTAGTTCAGTTCAACTTTACTTATTGGTCATTGCATGTCATATCAGTTCAGGAATTATATTCATTATGCTTTCTCCCACTTACTCAGTTCATTCAAAGTACGGATGCATACTTATGCTGCATTTCATGATACAGCGCAGGTTCTCAAACTCAGCACCATTAGTTGCCGCAGTTCAGATTCTCCACCTTAGAAATGAAGTGTGAGTCCTCACGCTTTCTTTCTTTTGGTCAATTATTAGTTTCAGTTAGACTTTGAGTTATCCAGGGGCTTATCCCAGCAATTTCTCAGTTAGATGGCTTTCAGACAGACATGATATATTTTCAGAATTATCAGTATTATTCAAATGGTTTGAACTTTATGTTTTCGTAATTTGTCTTTCATAAATGTTTATGATATTATTTCAAAAGTTCCGTTGTGCATGCTTAATCAGAATGCCAGTGTATGATAGATCAAGGGTTGACTTGGGGTCACTTGTGACTTGGCACCGTGGTACGTCCAGGGTGTAGTCTCGGTGCGTGATACAGTAACTTATCTTCGAGAGGTTGTAGGACTTTTTAGGAAAACTCCCTTCTTTCTTTCTCTCGTGCGATGACTTGATTCCATCCAAATTGGTATCTAACAACTTTTCTTCTTTCCTCCTCAGATGGTAAGAACACGTGCAAGCAGTGACAGAGACGCAGCACCTGAGCCAGCAGTGGCTGCCCCAGTCCGTAGTAGAGGAAGGGGCATAGGATATGGCGGTGACTCATTGCGGCTAGAGGAGGGTCCCATGCTCCCGGCTCCAATCCAGGAGAGGTTTGTATCTCCTATGTCACCAACAGCAGGTGTGGGTGGCAGTTGAGGTAGAGGTCCTGACGTAGGGAGAAGCTCCTATCACACCAGCATCCTCAAAGGTCCTAGCTCAGGTCCTCAACCTTTTTAGCTTCCTAGGCACGGAAGCGCCAGCAACTCCTGGGACAAGATTCAAGAATTCAAAGAAGCAGCAGCTGATGTGGCCCTACAGATTGATGATATCAGAGGCTATGATGTTTGAGGCCAGTGGAAAGACCGGTGATGACAGAGGAAGAGCATGACTTATTTTGGAGGTTCACTAAGATGAAGCCTCCAACCTTCTACAAGATAAAGAGGGCAAGAGGAAGCCTACAGGAGTTTATCATAGATTTCCATGAACGGTTTCATAAGATGGGAGGGATTGAGAAGTATGGTGTTGGAGTTCATCACCTTCCAATTGATGGGTGATGAAAAGCTTTGGTGGAGTGCAGACTAACAGGGTCCCCACCAGTGACGTGGACCCAATTTACCCACATTCTCGGAGAAATATGTTCCCCGCGCTCTGAGGATAGAGACGTGGATGAGTTCACTACCATTTTGCAGGGGAGCTCATCAGTTGTTGCATGAGGGGCTCAACTTCACTCTTTGTTCAAATATGCTCTACCCTTATTGCCCACCAAGGAGGAGAGGATCGTGGAAGTTTGTTAAAGGCCTAAATATGGGTCTCAGTACCACTCGCAAATGGTCTCTTTAGGTAAGACTTTTCAAGAGGTGGTAGAGTATATGAAGTCGGTTGAAGGGGTGAGGCAGGAGGGGTATGCTAGAAATGCTGAGAAGAAGACTCGGAGGGTTGGCTCTTTCAGTACTTCTTATGTGAAGGCTCCTGCACCATAGGTTTATCTCGGGCGCCTCTATTCAGTTTGTCATGCAAAGCCAGCCGAAGGTCCACCAAGGGAAGCTCCATGACCGTCAGTGCGCTTGGGGGTACATAGATAGTTCATTTTGATTTTGGGGCTCTTCCTATTTATTTTGTTCCCACTCGTAGATCGATTATTGAGAAGGTCCCTTGAGTGTGGTGAGTATGTCCACATCCGTAGATGGTACCCCAGGTTCAGACAGGGCAAACAGATTATTCCCCACCCAGCTTCTCGAGCTCCATCCCAGCTGGGAGGGGAGGTAGTGTATTCGGTATAGATCATCCATAGCTGGGACGAGCTGGCCGCCCAGGCCGCTAAAGGTGGTCTTCAACAGCTAGGGATGTGCTCAGTAGGTAGAGGTGGAACCCAGGCAGGTAGATACAGCCCAATCGGGGCATTTCTTAGCTGGTAACCAGGCTCAGCTCTATGATTTTCCTAGTATATCGAAGGCAGAGGCTTCAAACACCGTTATCATAGGTATGATCTTCGTGGGCCGGCGCGAATGGCTAATGCGTTGTTTGACCCGGGCTCCACATTTTCATGTGTCTACTTATTTTGCTTTAGATCGTGACCTTGTGTGATAAAGCTAATACTCCTATCCATGTGTCTAGTCTTGTTGGGGATTCAGTGTTAGTGGATAGGGTTGTTCATGACTCATTATCAATTCATGGGATTTGACACTCTGGTAGACCTAGTGATCTTAGACATGGTATATTTTGATATAATATTGGGAATGAGTTGGTGTTCCCCTTACCACTCCATTCTGGATTGCTATGCTAAGACTGTCACTATCTTGGGTCTAGGGTCATCTAGGTTGGAGTTGAAAGGGAATTGTAGCTCTACTACTAAGAATCTTATTTCTTATATTCGTGCCTGTAAGTTGATAAAGCGGGGTTGTTCAACGAAATTTGGCGCATGCCTGGGACATTAGTTCATAGGGTCCTTCCATAGAGTCGGTTCCGATTATTTGCGAGTTCTTAGAGGTGTTCCTTCATATTTGCCTCGCATGTCACCTAGATCAAGATATAGATTTTTGTATAGACCTGGAACTAGGAACCCAACCCATTTATATTCCTCCATACTGAATGGCGCCTGCTGAGCTGGAGAGAACTCAAGGAGCAGTTGCAGAAGCTTCTCAGTAAAGGATTTATTAGACTGAGTGTGTCACGGTGGGGTGCCCCCATTCTATTTGTAAAGAAGAAGGATGGTAGTATGTGATGTGCATCGACTACCACTAGTTGAACAAAGTAACTATTCGAAATAAGTACCCTCTTCCTCGAATAGCTGACTTGTTTGACCAGTTAAACAGAGTGTTGTATTTTCAAAATTGATTTGAGGTCAAGTTATCACCAGTTGAAAATATGGGCTGAAGATATCCCCAAGACAGCCTTTCGAACTAGGTACGGACATTATGAGTTTATGGTCATGTCATTTGAACTCACTAATGATCTGACCAAGTGTTCATGAGCCTAATGAACGGCATTTTCAAACCTCACCTGGATTCCTTTGTTATTGTGTTTATTGACGACATATTGGTGTATTTTAAGACCAAATAAGAGATTGAAAATCATTTAATGATTGTGTTGGGATTACTAAAGGAGAAGCAGTTATATCCTAAGTTCACTAAGTGTGAGTTTTGGTTGGAATCAGTGTCCTTTTTGGGGAACGTGGTTTCCAAAGAGAGAATCTGAGTTGATCCATAGAAGGTGGAGGCGGTCAACTGTCGAGGCTAACTAATACGATAAAAATCTAGAGTGTTGTGGGGCTGACCAATTACTACAGTCGGTTTGTGAAGGGAGTCGCCTCCATCGCTTCGGCATTGACCAGATTGACACAAAAGGATGTGCCATTCTAGTGGTTAGAAGAATGTGAAGCGAGCTTTTAGAAACTTAAGACCCTGCTAACCACATCATCTGTTATGGTGCTACCCATGGAAGGTAAAGATTTTGTTGTGTATTGTGATGCCTCACGGTCTGGTTTGGGTGTTGTGTTGATGCAAGAAGGGCAGGTTATTGCGTATGCCTTGAGACAAATGAAGGTGCACGAAAAGAACTACCCCATGCATGATTTGGAGTTAAAGGGCCGGTGGTGTTCGCACTGAAAATTTGGAGGCACTATTTGTATGGAGCCTGGATGTGAGGTGTTGATGGATCATCGTAGCTATAAAAGATGTATTCTTCCAGAAGGATCTCAATTTGAGGTAGAGGAGATGGATGGAGTTGCTTAAGGATTACAACATCACCATCTTATATCACCTAGAAAAGGCTAATGTGGTGGCAGCATTTGATTGAATGTAAAGACGGTGAGCATGGGCAACCTAGCTTGCTTAGAGGCTACTCAAGGGCAGATTGCCAAGGAATTCCAGACTTTGGCAAACAACTTAGTGATTGTCAAGGATCGAAACAGGTGGATTGTTAGCCAACCTGGAGGCTAAATCCTTTCTATTGGAGGAAATTAAGAAATGCATAGCTTAGAAGATGAAAAGATGGGTAATTTAGAGATAAAAAGCTGTGGAGAGGCCAAGGAAGCAATGTTAGATGATGAAAGGGTTTTGAGAATAAAGGGGTGGTGTGTGTTCCCCGAGTTGGTGAGCTGATTAAAATTCTCTTGGCAGAAGCTCACAACTCGAGGTACTCCATTCACCCCAGAGTCGCGAAGAGGTACCACGATCTAAAACAATTATTGGTGGGGAAGATAAAACAAGACATTCTGGACTACGATCAATGTTTAAATTTTCAACAGGTGAAGTACGAGCACCAAAAGCCTGGAGGAGTTCTTCAGTGAATTCATCCCTGGAGTGGAAATGGAAGAGAATAGCTATGGATTTGTGTGGTCGGTCTTCCCAAGACCTTGGGGAAGTTTAACTCAATTTGGATCATAGTGGACAGATTGACCAAATCTGCTTATTTCTTTGCCGATCTAGGTGACTAACAACGTGGAGAAAATAGCTGTTGTATGTGAAGAGGTTATTCGGTTACATGGGGTGCCTATTTCCATTGTATCGAACAGGGGCACTCAGTTTCATTTCCCCATTTTGGAGTGACCTTGCAGGCCGAGTTGGGTATGAGGTTGGACTTGACACCCCGCTTCCATCTTCAGACAGATGGCAATCGGAGTGCACTATTCAAGTGTTCGAAGACATGCTCCGGGCATATGATAAAAAAAAAGTGTATTCATGAAAATATTTGGAAAAGAAAGGGATGCTGGGTAGCATTAAAGGCACGAAATCTCTTTCTACTGGAATTCAACTTCGGGGGTCATTAGGACAAGTTCTTAATTCTTGGAAGAGTTCTCTATAACAATAGCTACCACTGAGCATTGGTATGGAACCTTTGAAGCCTTGTGGCGGGAGGAAGCAGGTCTAATTTAGGTGGTTTGACGCGTTTGAGGTGAGACCTTGGGACAGATTTTGTAAAGGAATCTCTTGAAAAGGTTCGACAATCTAGACCGTCTGGTGACTGCTAAAAGTAGGCAGAAGCACCGTGACAAGAAGGTTAGGATATAGAGTTCATGGAAGGGGAGCAGGTACTGCCTAAGGTGTCCCCAGAAGTAGGTGATGAGGTTCGAAAGGGGGCAAAGATCAGCCTCGGTATATTGAACTATTTGAAATACTCCACGTATGAGGGAAGTGTCTTATGAGCGCTTTGCCGCCAGGATTTTCTGGAGTGCATCCGACATTTCATGTGTCCATGCTGAAAAAGTACCATGGGGATAAAACATATATCATCAAGTGGGACTCTATGTTGCTAGATGAGAATCTATCATATGAGGAGGAATCTGTAGCAATATTGGTCGGGAGCTACGAAAGCCGATGTCCAAGGAGATTCCGACAGTAAAAGTTCAGTGGAAAACTATCTGATGGAAGCACACTCTGAGAGACCGGAGGATGATATAGGGCTGGCAATTCTGGGCTTGTTCACAAAATATGGTAATGATTTTCCTACTTTGCATACACCATTTAGGGATGAACATTATTTTATTTGGTATCTCATGTAATGACTGATATCGTTACGGGGTGGTTAAGGGCATAGAACACATAAATCTGGCTATGGATGATCAGAAGGTGGAAAATAAACCAAGTATAGAACCGAACTTTTGGGGTAGCTATCGGTCCGGGGACCACCGCAGCCGGTGGATTCCCACCGCAAAGAGACCGTGGTAGCGGTTGGAGTCCCGTCGTAGTGGAAATTGAGGAGTAACCATCTCGGACTGCCGAGTGGCCCTATGACCGCTATAGCAAAAAGGCAATCGTTGCAATTTGACGACGAAAATCAAAAAGTGGGTTTAAGAGAGAATTACGGGATTTTCACCTATTATTTTCCAAAGCTCGATCAGGAGGTATAGAGGATGGAAAACTTTCAAGAGCAGTAATCCCTTCACCCAAAGTAAGATTTTCGATTCTATCTCTAAAGTAAGTGATTTTGGATTCTTGAACTTTATAGGCTTTTAATGGTGGAAGTTTATAGAGGAAGAACTCCTAGGTTGTTAAACTAGGGCTAGAATGGTGGGGTGGATTTGGGTGATGTTGTATTTTGTTGATCATTCCCTTTAGAATTGCATGTCGGGAATGAGGGTTACGCGGGGATTATAGGCCTAGAACCTAGAAGAATTGGGGTTTTACTCGAAATCACCCCGAATGGGAGGGTTTGATCTTCGACCCTAAATTGAAGGGTAATAAATGAATTACTCTTGTGTTGTAGATTTCGCGCATTTTGAAGCGTTGAGGAGGCGAAAGGCCCCTGTAGAGTAATTGAATTATTATCTCCAGATCGAGGCAGGTTACGGTTTATAGGGATAGACCTATATAATGGCATATACAGTGTGCACATTGATATATGATTGATCTTTCGGCGTTTATGTGATATCCAGCCTATTATTATTAATCTATCTGAATGTGACTAAGATATGATATTGAATTGTGACGACTTGTTAAATAATTGTGTATATATGTTAATGTAACTACCCTTGATTTAAATGGTTAGTAAAGTGACTGGTACTCAATTAACGAGAGAATGGTTAATTCATGATGCATTTTTGAAGTAGATTGTAACTTTATGTATGATGCAATGATGCACTTGGCATATTTTATGAGGATGATGGATGAAGATTTTAAATTTTTTAATGTTGAGTGGCTCATGTCCGAGGGGAGTATTCGACGAGCAAACAAAATATTTGAGTGGCTTGTGTTCGAGGGGAGTATTCGACGAGCAAACTAAAATATTTGAGTGGCTTGTGTTCGAGGGGAGCATACGAACAAGCATATGAGTGGGAGCGGGTGCCACGCCAACATAGTACATGGATTTCTAGAGTCCCCTGCAGGTCATGAGTGGTTAGGCATAAATAAGACCCACTAGCATGTGAGTACATAATTCGTGTGATTGAGTATTAAGGAGAGATGGCGGAGGCGTATGCCGGTCATGTTACCCTTAATTGTGTTATTCACTTATTATTTGTGCTTTCATTTATGTTCATGAGGTGGATGTGAAAACGTCTTACGAGAATGCTAACTTATTGTGGATATGATGAAAATTGATAATGAACGTGGTGTTAATGCTATACGACTTGTCACTATGTGGTTGTTGAGCAGTTGTCCCCTCAGAATAACTCGAGGATTTATAATTATTAATAACTATTGTGCTTGTTCAGTATGGTCGTGGAAGGATTTATGGAGTATGTGAAATGTAACTATTGATTTTATTGAACAGTATGATGGATGAGCTGAGAAGGAGCAGCTCATTGAGCTACTATCAAGCAATGCCACAAAGGGACCATTTCCTTCAAGGCGAGACGACTAAGGCGGATAAGTGACCGCTGCAGCGAGAGGCCTAATCCAGTGAACAGGACGACTAGTTCCTAAGTAGAACTAGTGTTCATAAAATTGCTTGTAATTCTGCTTAAAGTTGAGGACCCTTTTTATATCTCTATTGTTGTACTTATATGTTATTATGTAAGGTTGGCCGATGATGCCTATCAACACTATGTCAGCGTAAATGACCCTACCCCCGCATTCTTCTAAGTGCGCAGTTCTAGCCCGACAGTTCTTCGCGCCCCCTCACCTGTGAGCTAGCAGCTTTTGTGAATCAAGCAAGGTAAGGATGAGGACGCGATCACTCCTCTGAGGTGTGTCCTTCTTTTGGACATTCGAACATTTTATTTCATTTTTTTATTTTAGTTCTTTTTTAGCTTGTAATAAAATAGACGTCTGTGCAATGACAATCATGTTCTGGGAAATTGCTTGCTTAGTTTTAGTAATGCACAGTGTATTGAACTGGAAATTGTTCCTTTCATAATAGTTGATTTCTTTTCATGAATGTTTTTGTCATGGGGTTAGTATCGAAATTTGTTGGTTCTGCCCACCGAAGGGTTAGTATGGTGCCAATCACGACCATTTGGATTTCGTGATTTCAGTTATGTATGTTCATGACTCATGATATTATGCTTTCAGCAAGTTTGGCCCAATGGTCAATTGGTAACCCTATTGATGATTTTAGTTATGGCAAGCCATATGATTCTATTTTCATCTTTGGCGCATTTGATTCAGATATGAGATTCAGTTTATGACTATATATGTTTTAAGATATCAGCATGCAGTCCTTACTCTCATAATCGTATGATTTGCGTTTATATGCATGATCTCAAATTTATACTTACCCAACATATTTTACTTACCTTCATACTCATTGCATTCCAAGTACTGACCGCATACTTCTATGTTGTATCATTTCATTGTACAAGTGTAGACGATCAGGCTCAGTTCCGTCGTTAGTCAGTCCCCGCGTTTAGTCAAGTTTCTCTTTGTTGGTGAGTCCTCATCCTTCGAAAACCTTCTGCTGGTTGAGTTATTTTATTTTCAGCTTCATACTTTAGTGAGTTAGTTGGGGTGTCGTTCCATTAGCTCATCAGACAGTTTAGAGGCTTATCAGATAATATAAAAATTTCATCTTTGTTAGTGGTTGATATGCATTTAGACTTCTGCTTATTCATGTTTTCACTATCAGTTTTCGCTGAAGTATGTGCTTTAACTATCATGTTCATGTCATGGATCAAACTTGATTCATTCGTGGTACTAGGTCTGTGTCTCAGTCCGACCTATGTTCGGGTCGCATGACAAATAGTAGTTGATGCTGGGCGTATTTATGCACTGCGTATTTATGTACTTATTTGCCATATTTTGCCCATACTTATCTATATTTTGAGAATAAATTATGTGTGGTTGCTTTGATTTTATATGGATATTTGTGAAAAAGAGCTAATACACATTGATTAGATATTTGTGGGGATAAAAGTTACAGATTTTTACTTATTTGAGTCTTAAAAGAGCAAGTGTTTCCAAGCCAAATCAAAGTATAAGTGCCACAGCAAAATGGAGGTTGGCATCGCACAGCCACATCTGGACACCACTCTTGCGCGACTCCGCAGGGTATTGGCGCACCAGCTGTGCTGCACTGGATTTACATAAGTATTTCATCATGATTTTTTTAAAATATTATGTGTTTGTTTCTCCAAACATGAGCGACTAATCTCTTTATCTAGGTTGTGAGAACATGAGATTAACGGAAGTAGGCAAAATAAAATAGTGACTCTTGAATGGCAAATTGAGTGGATTGTTATTCTCTTCGTTTTAAATTAGTTTAGCGTTTTAGAATGATGAAATGCATGTATCATCAATGAAAAATAGAAATAATAATGAAAATTTGAGTTAATAACTCTCATCTAATTAACTTAAGTTCTAACTGAGGATAGTTAATCCAAGACATATGAAGAGGAGAAAATATGAACACCTAAAATTCGAGAGGATTTAAAGTGAAATTTATCTATATAGGATGAGAGACGTTAGATGAACTTAATTTTTAGTATTTCACAAAATTCACCAGGATAGATCACTAATAAAGTAAGCCTACTACGTTATGAAATCACGGGGAACGCAGTCCTAGTTTCTTCTCATAAATTTGATAACAACAACTTCTTAGCTTAAAAATACTTTTTATTTGCAACCCCCTACCAAAATATTGATCATCAAGTTGACTATCACTATTAAACATATTATTTTTGACTTATTCCCTGCGAGATCGACCCCAACCTATTTGGGTTACTAAATTTGACAGCGACAACTTTATACTTCATTGCGAGGTGTAATTTGAGTGTGATTAAATTTTGACATCATTGTCGGGAATACGGTCTATAAATAATTAATTGTGGTATTTAAATCCTTCTTGTAGTCTTTATTGTGATTTATTTCTTTATTTATTTTTTATTTTGATTTATCAGCAGGTTGTACGGAAAACCCAGTGGCACAACTTAACCCTGGAGCAGATGACAAAGGCGTAAAGTGGGCTGAAGCTGCGTGACTAGCGGAAGAAGCCCAAATAGCTGATGCAACTAGGAGAATTGATGCCATGCAATTAGCTACCGACTTAGAAAATAGAAATAAGATAAAACCCCTTCATCTTCGTGGATGTAACATTGTACGGAATGTGCTCTTCGATGGGAGTACGAGCAGGAAGATGTTGGTTACACTGGAAACCATTGTTCCACTCCCATTGCTAGCTATTTCTAAGTTCGATGTTGTAAGCGTAATGATGTAATTGCGAGATGAAGGGGTTATTCAATGGTTTGTCTGGTCAAGATCCAAATCAACACTTGATTAATTTCACCTAAATCGCAATGCTATTGCATCATGTAGGGGTGACGCAGGAGGCTATTAGATAGGTTATTTCATTTTTCACTGACAGGGGAAGCTACTCTGTGGTTGAACAAGCTTCCAGATGAGTTTATCACCACTTGGGAAGAACAACTACAGCTTTCTTGGAGAGGTTTTTTACCCTCACGGATGATTCAGTTGAGGGATGAGCTCAACAATTTCAGATAGTTATCAAGGCTTACATGAGGTGTGGCTGAGATTTAAAAAAAAAGACAAGGTATCCTAATTGCTGCCGGAGGAAGTTCTTTGGAGATATTTTATAGGTCACTAAGTGCTACCAACAAAGCTGCAGCAGATGGGATATGCATAGGGTCTATGATGGCTCATAATTTTGAGGCCAATGAAATATTGGATAAGATAATGAAGACCAATAGGGAATGGCATACTCGAAAATCAAGGACACTGCCACAAATTATGCTATGGTCATGAAAGCAGAGAAGTGGAAGAATGAAGAAGAATGGGATCAAAATATGACCCATCTCAAAATCCAATTAGAACTAATCACCAAGAACCTGACAACAATGAACACACAAAAGGTGCATGCAGTGAATGCTCATAAAAAGTGCCTGTGTATGACAATTATTACCCTGATATGGAAGAGGAGGCTATTTTTTTCAACAATTAGCGATTTTCAGGCCAACACCCCAGGGTCTAACCAACACTCGGGCATCAAGGCCAAGAAAATCAAGGTCGGAACTACTATGACAATAACAATTATGATAGTTATGGGTTTAGAGATAGAGATCAAGGAAATTGGAGAATCAATATGTCCAGAAAAATGACAGGAATGGAGTATATGTGTCACCAAGGGCTAGAGAGCCAGCTGCAAATGACTCCAGCAGTGTGAGGATGCAAGATATGGCATGAGCAAGATGATAAAAAAGCTTGACTCTACCGGGTGGAATTAAAGAGAAGCACGTAGAATTATCGAAGTTTGAGTCATCTAGTGAATTCATATCATTAATTCATCTCTGTTTTCTGTGAAAGGGGACAGGGAGCATAATTTCATTCCCAACGGGGGATCTTTTTTTCGCATTTCTCATCAAAGGAGCTGAAAGCCACTCGGCTCAGCCGAGGAGCTGAAAGCCACTTGACTCTAAGGAAAGGGGTACTTTTCTTAATGCTTTTGTGGAAGGCTGAACCTAACTAAGCATCCATTAAGCAGTTGGAGCACCCGATAGAACAAGTATCTACAACACTTAATTAGAGACAAAAAGGCACCCTGCTGGGCAATACATTCCTAAACCCAGGAACGAGGGCATTGCACATCATCACTACTAGCATAGAGATTGTGCTCTTCATCCTGGATCCTAAGGGTGCTGCAGGAGAGAAAGAATCTGTAGACCTAAAAAGATAAGTCCCTCAGTAGAGTAAGAAGAAGGTTAAAGAGAGTAAGTTGGAAAAATTATGGCTCCTTCTAAAGCAGCTATTAGTAAACATCCCCTTGATTGAGGCTCTTGAGCAACACCAAGGCAAAGTAGATGAAAGATCGGTGACTAGAAAAAGGGGGTAAGCATTGAACCAATAGAGCACCATTGCAGTGCCTTAGCCACACACTCCTTAGCTCTAAAAAGGAGGATCCCGAGGCTTTTTTGCTATTTGCCATGTATAGTGGGGTCCTTTAATCTTAAATAGGCTTTATCTGACTTAGGTGTGAGCATAAATTTGATGCCGCTTGCAATATTCAAGAAGATGGGCCTGGGAGCACCCAAATGAACATCAATGCGGCTACTCATGGTCAACCACAAAATAACGATACCCGTGGGCATGTTAATCGATGTCCCCGTAAAGTGAATGATTCCATCTTTCCGGGCGTATCTTGTCATTCTAGATTGTGAAGTGGAGTTTGACGTCTCTATCATACTGGGTCATCCATTCTGGCCACTGCAAGGCATTGGTTGATGCAGAACGGAGTGACCTCGAGTTTCGGCTAAATGGTCAGGAAGTCATGTTCAAGGTTAGCCAATATTCAAAAATGCCAAAAAGACTTGAGGTCGTATCTGTGAAAAATTCTATGGACGAGAGAGTGTCACTCGAGTAAGATCGGGTATCTTGATGAAGTTTGAGTAATTAAGATACTCGCATCATGCCAATGATGTTAAATCAGGTGCTGCTTGGAACGCAATCCAAGGTAATTTAAATTTTTATTTTTCATTTTCTTTTAGAGTTGATTTATTTGTTCAAGTGTGTAGAACTTAATTCAAATGTTGAGAAAATTGGAGCATGACAGATTAAAAATGGGACACGAAGGGTGAGCAGTGCATTGGAGCACTCACAACGCGGGGACCTCACCCCTGCAAGTGGTCCGTGACGCACAGCAGGTGCACTCCACCCTGAGTCCATGATGCGCAGCAAGACTCTGCAGGGAGGCCTGTGATGCGGAGAGGGGTTCCAGGTAGAAAGGTTTTAAAAAGGCAGTTCGATTCGACCCAAAGGGGGTTTTCATAAAGCAAAACATAAAAATTACTCCCTCATTCCCTCTAAGTCGAGATGCACACACACCCCTCTCTTCTCTCAAACTTCTCTCAAAAACTTCATCTCCCTCCCAAAATCATTCAAAATTTCTTCACTCAAACCACAAAAGACTTTATTTTTCTTCAAAATCACCAAAAATGGCTCCAAAATCTAGCAAGGGGAAGACAGTGGTTTCTTCAAGCCACGGTACTAAGAGATCAAGGGTGGACTGCAAGGGCACCAATGGAGGATGCTAGGATGCCAAAAAACCACCACAATGATATGGACTTCATTGGATTACGGAGCAAGAAGGTAAAAAGTGGTTTAAAAGCATAAAGAGTATAAATATTCTCATCAAATTGTGTATTGATAGATAGTCTAGCCTCCGAATTCCCACATATGATTGAAAGGATATATACTCTTGGATTGATCTTGAGTTCAATGACCTAAGAGAGTGTAATTTAAATTTGGTGAGGGAGTTTTTGGTCAATTGGAAATCGAAAGAGCAGAGTAACCAAATAAAAATACGAGGGCAAATTGTGAATTTCACACCTACTACTTTTAATAGACTACTTGGTACTCTGAATATTGACCCCCAGCCAATGAAAGACCTTCTTGAGGCCTCCATATAGAGAAACCCGACATACTCTTAGTGGCTCTGGATTGGTGGAAAGATGGACCCGACATTAGCAGCTTGGATATCACATGACTTTTTCATATGCCCACATGAGAAAGGAGGAAAAATGTGGTTAAAAATTATTTGTGCCTTCTTGGTGCCTAGAAAGCACGTGACACATATGACTAGGGAGAGAGGTGAGTGGTGTTTGCTTTGATGATTGGAGTTAGATAAATGTTGGAGTGATTATTAGGGATGTCTTTAGGCGAGTGAGGGTAAAAAAGGGGCAGATATTTAGTTTTAGGGGTCTCCTAATCCGATTTTTGAGAGTGCAATAGTTTAAAGAGGAGGAGGTTGATTATGGGTCGAGGTATGACCAAAGGGGCTAGATGACAAAAAGACAAAGGAGACTGAAGGTTTTCATGGTCCTATGCTATCTATCAGTGAGCACAATGCAATATTGATAATGTTCTTTAGTCATTTGTATGGCATGCAAATGCTTCCACTGAGGATGGGGGTGACGGAGGAGCAGTTGTAGCAGCTGAACATTGACTATCTATTGAGTGAATATTCTAGAGCTCTCCGCGTAGTTGGGCCAAGTTTTGAGGAGCCCTTTGATGATGATGATCTTACTGACATTGAGCAGGCTCGAGCTGATTTAGAGTCTGATGGTGATGATGGAAAGGATCTGTGAGATAGGAAATGCCCCATAGACGATGAGGACTAGGCCCAGGAAATTCTTCGTTCATCCTTTTTACTTGTGTTTTATTATTTTAGCACTGAGGACAGTGTTAGTGATTAAGTGTGGGGTGGAGAAGTAACCTTCTTGTTCAATGTATGCCTTAATTGCTAAATTTATTCATGGTGGTCCTATATTGTTTTTTGAGATGTATGACTGATTCCTGCTAGCTGGCAGTAGTTTTTGTATATTTAAGGTTTTGTTTTTGTTTGGGTTCCCTCACTCTTTTATGTTCTCTATTTTTCCGGTGGATAGTCCTCATAGAAACCGATTAGAATGTCTAAATTTTTTTAGTCATAGTCATGACTATTTCCAATGATAGATGGATGAAGACCATCTTAAAGGTAAATTAGTCATTGCAGGAGAGCAATACTTGTAATCTTAATAATGCTAGGTGCTTAACTTAGAGTATCATTGAGACTTTGTAGAATTCACTCAAAAATACGTGAAAAGGTAGAAATACTTAGACTTTTACAACTTGACTACTGTACTTGAAAAATTGGGTTTAATAATGTGAGACATTCAATATGGATATTTGTATTAATGTAATCTTGAATGCCATTATTGAATCATTTGTGCAGTTGTGTGTGTGAGATATTTTTGCATATACGTCATGCTTGCAGTTTGATGTCTAAAACTTGTCCCGTGTGTATGCTAAACGAAATGAGAATGTTGAACTAGGTAGTGATATAGGCATTTCTTTGGTAGCCTATCTATATCCCGGCTCTTACCTACCTAGATGTAATTATCCTAGTTAACCATTTTGAGTCTTAGCCTATTTTTTTATAGTCATATTACAAGCGTAAAACCCTTTTGTTCTATTGGCCTTTTTAAAACCAAATGACCTAGAGCATTTTTCATTGAAAATTTTGCATAGAAGGAGCACAAGTGAAGAGAATAAAAGGGGAAAAAGTTTAAGTGCAGAAATTAGAAGAAAAAAGGGTGAAAATGTAAAACAAGGAGGGTGATATAGTGAGATAAGAAAAAGAGAAAAATTTGAAAATAAATGAATGAATCAATAACGAAAGAAAAAGAGAAAGTGAATTAGTGAGCTTGTCGTCAAAAATTCTTTACTTAGTCACCTAAATTGAAATTAAAAAATAAAAAGGAGGTATAAGGAGAAAATAGAAGGATCGAAGAATGTGCTAAAAAGTAAAAAAGTTGTGAAGTATTCTAGGAAGCTTAGTTACTATCTTGTCCAAATAGTTCCTACCCATCCCTTAGCCTATACTACAACCAACTTAAGTCCTAATTGATCTTAGACTCGATGTTCTATATTAGTGGAGTATTTACACTAAGCGCAAGCTTGTGGATCGCTCTTTGCATGCATGTTGAGTTTTGGGAGAGTGAGAAAACTTTGTTTTATCTATGCCCAAGTCAAAATTATTATATATCATGTGAGTTAGAGGGCATCTCTCCAAATAGTAAGGGAAATATAATGGTAAGATTTTTGTATATCTTTGATTGCTAAATTACATAAGCTCATGTGTTGGTCCAAATATATCTTGTTGAGTTAGTTCTAGAAGCTAAATGATTTCGATTGTGATCTTTGAATGTTGATTTTATATGCATATTAAGTGGATTGTTGGAGCTTGGTTGAATTGTCTAATGAACCTGAGTATAAGTAGGCCTGTTCATAGGGTGAATTTTGTTTGAAACGAAGTGAAAAAGTAGTAGATTGTTCGAGGATGAACAATAGTTTAAGTGTGGGGTGGTGATGTAGGGCGATACGACTTATTTGTCATATTTTTCCCATACTTAGCTATGTTTTGCCAATAAACTATGTACTGCTTTGGTTTTAGATTATATTTGTGAAAAAGAGCTAACACACATGATTAGATATTTGTGGGGATAAAAGTGATAGATTTTGAATTATTTTAGGCTTAAAAGAGCAAGTGTTTCCAAGTCAAACTCAAAGGGAGCAAGTGCCACAATAAAATGGAGGTTGCATCGCACAAACCCATATTTGGCGCGCTAGCCTACGTGACGTGTAGTACATTGGCGCATCAGCCGCGCTGCGGACCAAGGTCTACCGACTCAAAGCTGTCAATTTCAATCTACCCAAGTAGGAACAGATGCAGATTTAGTGTACTACTATAAATACCCTCTCTTAGGATGTTTTTAAAATAAAAATTAGTCCACAAGTTGTGAAAGTTCAATTCACCACTTATTCATTAATTCATAGTCAATTAGTGATTCAAGCAAAGTGTGGAAGACATTATTCCATAACAATGTTGAGAGAAACATCAACTTTCTTGTGATTCTATATTAGCTTTCTAGATTTGTCAAACAGCTTTGCATATTATTGTAAGTATTTCATCATGACATCTTATAAATATTATGTGATTGTTTCTCCAAACATGAGTGGCTAATCTCTTTAGCTAGGGTTGTGGAAACGATGATGATTAACGAAAGTAGACAAAATAAATAGTGATTCTTGAATGATGAATTGAGTGGATTGTTATTTTCTTCATTTTATGTCTATTTAATGGTTGCAAATTGTTTATGTGTTAAAACATTCACTGTTTCAAAACCAAGGAGGTTGAAGATAGGAAAAAGGGATAAAAAGTGGAAATTTTAGGCTACCAACCTCATCTAATTAACCTAAGCTCTAACTAAGGATAGTTAATCAAAGACATACGAAGAGGGAAAATATAAACACCTAAAGCCCGAGAGGATTTAAAGTGAAATTCATCTATGTAGGTCGAGAGATGTTAGATGAACTTAATCGTAAGTCTTACACAAAATTCACCAGGATAGATCACTAATAAAATAAGCCTACTAGGTTATGAATCATGAGGAAACACAGTTCAAGTTTCTTATCATAAATTTGATAACAACAACTTCTTAGCTTAAAAATACCTTTTTTATTGCAACCTCGAAATATTGGCTACTGGGTTGATTTACTCACTATTAACATATTATTTTTGACCTATTCCCTGTGCGATCGATTCTGACCTAGTTGGGTTACTATATTTGACAGTGACAACTTTATACTTCGTTACAAATGTAATTTGGGCGTAGATCAGTGGCTAAGAGGCATGATCAAGGAGCTTTAATGGAAAATCCATTGGAATGGCTAAGATAATAAAAGAGGCCCTCAGAATGAATATATGAGTGGTGAAAAAAATATTGTAAATTCTTCTCGTACCTTTTTTCATAAGACAAATAATTTATTTATGAGTGAAAATCATTTTATGTATAACTATCTGAATTCTTAATTTCATAGTATCTGTTTCAACGAGCACACGTATATGGTCTGAATTGTGAAAAACTCATAAATGTTGGTACAAAAATAATACTTAACCATTTAATTCACCTAAGTACCAAATACTTCAAATAGTCTTGTGATTCCCCAAAATTGTGATTGCCACAAGTGGTACTTTTCGTCCCATCTTATATAGCACTGTTACTATTTGAGAAATTTTTTTTTTCTAAAAAAATTAAAAAAATTAAAAAAATTAAAAAAATTAAAAAAATTAAAAAAATTAAAAATATTTTTAATATAAAATTTTGATTTTATAGAATTAATCACTCAATACTTGAATCCAGATCGAAAAACTCCACCTCAAAATGAGGACATCTAGTTTAAAAAGACTATTCATGTTTAATGCTTACATCAAATTAAAATTATATAATGTATGTTTATACATAGACTGTTTTTACATATTCTTTCTATTTTAAAATAAGTGATATTTTAGTTATTTTATTTTATTTCAAAATAAATGGTGTTTTACATTATTAAAAAGACATTAATGATGTTTTTCAATTTTACTTTATTTAAACGAAGAGAGTTTTATAAACTACTAAACATATTTTTCCAACATATTTATTAAGTAGCAAGAAATTACATTTTATTTTTTAAAAATATTTTTAATTTTTTATTTTTTTAATAAGTTAAATTAAATATATCACTTATTTTAAAATAAATAAAATATATTTTATTAAATCATTTAATGATAATAAGTTCATATAATACAAAATAAATAGGTGGTTGGAAGTAGACGTTAGAGGCAGTGATAAAGGATAAGATGAGACCAAAAGATAAAGCAATAGCGATGGGCAGTGGTCTGTGAATTTTTGGGAATGCAAATAATGTTATATGAATTCTATGATATGTTGACAGCTGCAAACTATTTTTGACATTTGCATTTAATGCCATCACCAAATGGAGTATTAGCAGTAGTAGTAGGTGAGATATCACTTCCTCACACATAATTCATCCACTTTTAGTTATTGGAGTAAATTTCATGGATGGTAATTTAATTTTATGTTTATTATTTAAAAGTTAT
>JACEIK010003977.1:27246-37439 GCA_018107945.1 Datura stramonium
GAGGTAATTTTGCCCCGTAGTCCAATCCCTGTGGGATCGATACTTGGCTTACTTGAGCCACTTACTACTTGTTCGACCACGTGCACTTGCGTGTAGTCATACAGACAGCCGAACAGTCCTTGAGCCCTGTGGTGACCAGTCTGGGCTCCTCATAAATGCTCCTCCTTAGATGGCCCTTGTCATTAGGAGCTATATCCGTGATATAAATGGCCCGCATGCCTCAGACACACCATTGCCTCACCATCCGTGGTTGCTCAATGGATGTGTTTAAGGTCTCCATCCTCTCATCATATGTGCTCCCCTGTTAGGCACATGATTCATCAACACCCTCTACATTTTCCACAACTGTGGTGCCCTTGGGGGAAATTGGGACTGCTTCCATAACATTAACTTTCTCTCGACTGGGTGGTTCTCTTGCAAGTGGAGTTGGAGAAGTGACCAGGGTTGCCGAATTTTTAGGGCATTTCGTCCTAGCCCTAGACGATCTCCTCTCAAATTGGTCCTCTGAGATCTGGTATTCCTCCCTAGTGCCGCTCGACTCTTTGGAAAATGTGGGCTCGTCCCTCAATTTGCGAGACGAGGGATGACTTTTCTCCGGCCCCTATTTCTTAGTCGGACCCTTTTTTGGTGTTCCCTTCGGTGCCATTGTACCTGTGGAATTATGTTTAGTATGTGAGATGAGATGATATGAATTCAAAAATTTAATGTCTTATAGATGACTGGACGAGAGGCTCAACGAGTCGTTGCCATAGGAAACGACTCGTGAGATCACTCATCATCTGCAGATCAAAAACTAGTCTGTTGGTCCAGTGTAGTTAATGACTGGTCATGATGAGTCGTTGCTTGTGGAAATGACTCGTTAGATCAATCGTGGGTTGAGCCTATGAAATATATAAACCCCCACTCAGGACGAGCTACATTACGAGTCGTGAGGTGATACCATGACTCGTTATGTGGCTCGTGCTTAAGAGTCCATTTACAAATGTTGTGACGGGTCATGTAGCGACTTGTTGGGCATGCCCATGAGTCGTTACATGAGGCGTCATCAATGGGTATCAGAAAACCCACACCCGTGTTCCATCTCAACTGATTTTCAATCCTAAAAGCACAAAAAGCCATTTTACTTATAACATTGCATTTGATCATGGTTGCGAGTTTAATTACAAAGAAGCCTGAGGTTTCATCTAGTATTAAATCACTAAGGGCATCACGATTTTAGACATATGGGTATATCAACCTTTATAAAATAATCATATGTATACTCACAAATTCGAGGATGAGAATGAAGTTTTAGTAGTGACTTTTGAGCAGATTTGCGTGTTGAGTGCCGTGAGAGTGAATTTTCGATTATGAAGTTGATGTGCGTTTGTGAATGATTTTCAGTGGGTGGTGATTTTGGGAGAATAGGAAGTGGGAAATTTGCTTGTGAGTTTTAAGTTTTGAACTTGTGAGAAATCAGAGGGTTGACATCGAGTGCTTTATACGTTTAGAAACAAATGTTCCCCATTTAAATGTGAGTTGGGTCGGGTGTTATTATTAATTTAGTGCGCCACGATCCATGTGACGAGTCGTTAAGTGAAGATATGACTCATTTGTGATGATCTTTCAATTGATTAATTTTAGAAACTTATCTGGGACCTAACGACTCGTAGTGTTACCAAACGGTGGTGCCATGAGTCGTTGGCCCTGTACTCTGATGGCCCTTTAGTGTTTGTGATGATCTTTCAATTGATTAATTTTAGAAACTTATCTGGCTCTTGTAACGACTCGTAGTGTTACCAAACGGTGGTGCCATGAGTTGTTGGCCCTGTACTCTGATGGCCCTTTAGTGTTTTCACAACGAGTCACTTGACGAATCATTGGGATACCCCACGATATGTTAAGTCTCTCATTATAAGCTTTTACTTCTCAACTTTCTCTTTAATCCGGTACACTTAATGGAGGAGCTCATGATTCGTTGTCACTAGAAATGAGTCATTTGGTTAACCGTTGTCTACCCGATTTTATGCGTCAGTGACGACATCCCACGTGATGAGTCGTTAAGTTAAACGACTACTCATCCTGTGCTATTTGGCACCAGAAACTTAAGTTCAAATTTTGGGTTCCAGTTTCAGATTTCCCATCTTAATCACCTGCACACATCAACACATGTAAACACTATTCATATCTTACAATTACAACTTGGGTTGCCTCCCAAGAAGCGCCTGATTTAACGTCGTGGATGACGCAGGTATTTTGATTACTCCTACTTCACAAAAATACCTCCATGGGTTGCCTCCCATGCAGTGCCTAATTTAACGATGCGGCACGACGCAATTCTCCGGGTTACTCAGACTTCACCCCGAGCCCAAAGATCCACCAGCTTAATTTCTTCACTCTTTCCCAAATATGCTTTCATTCGTTGACCATTCACTTTAAATTGCTTTCCTTCATGGTTTTTCAATTCAATTACCCCATAGGAGAATACTTGGACCACTCAAAAAGGCCCCAATTGGACTTCAACTTGCCAGTAAACAAGCGAAGCCTAGAATTGAATAATAGCACCATATCACCCAAGCTAAACTCTCTCTTCTCAATCTTTCGGTCATGTTGAATTTTCATCATCAGTTTATAAATTTTATAACTTTCATAGGCTTTTAAATGAAATTCATCTAGTTCATTCAACTGATCAAGCCTCAAGTTCGCAGCATCACTCCAGTTCAAATTCAGCTTCTTGAGCTCCCACATAGCTTTATGCTCAAGTTCGATCGGAAGATGACATGCTTTTCTATATACAAGATGATACGGAGACATGCCTATAGGGGTCTTTAATGCAGTCCAATAAGTCCATAAAGCATCATCTAGCTTCCTAGACAATCTGTCCGGTTAACATTCACAGTCTTCGCTAAGATGGTCTTTATCTCTCGGTTGGAGACTTCAACTTGCCCACTAGATTGTGAATGATAGGGTGTTGCCACCCTGTGTTTCACCCCATATTCTCCAGCAAAGTCTGAAAGAACCGGTTGCAGAAGTGCGAACCCCGTTACTAATGATGGCTCTAGGAGTCCCGAATCTAGAAAAAATATTCTGCTTTAAGAATGCTATGACACTCTTACCTTCATTGTTTGGAAGTGCAATTTCCTCCGCCCATTTTGAAACACAGTCCACAGATACATGTACTTCATACCGTTTGAGCTTACAAATGGGCCCATGAAATCAATTCCCCAAATATCAAACAACTCAATGACAAGGACGAGAGTAAGAGGGAGATCATGCCTCCTTGATATGCCTCCATTCCTTTTGCATGCATAACATGCCTTTGAAAAATCATGTGCATCTTTGTGAATGGTTGGCCAATAGTACCCACATTGCAGAATTTTTTGACTGTGCGAATCCTGTTGTGGTGACCCCCAAAAGGGGATGAGTGGCAAGCCTCCAATATGCTCAACATTTCTACCTTGAGCACACATATATGAATCACCCCATCAACACATATGCGGAATAGGTAAGGCTCATCCTAGAAAAACTTCCGCACATGATGTGCTGTGAATTTACAGCATTATTGACACTCAAAACTAAGAAAATAGCATGGACTTAGGTGTATTTATGTGGATATGAGGCACTTTTACTTTGATTTCAGGATAAATGAGTGTTGGAACAATAAATTGCAAAAGGAAGCTAAAAGTGTGCAAAAAAGGGCAAAAAGTGCAGACTATAGTACGATTTGTAGGATGGACCTACGAGTAGTATTGAGGGATTTGATAAAAAAACTGAAAGTTTAACCTGGAAGACTGAACTTAAGAGACTTGTCACGGATCGTACCATGATGGTACGAGTCGTGGTAAGCCAGTCGTGTTGAAATCCAGAAGAATTGCACAGAAGGCTGATTCTCAGTACGAGAGCACCCTACGTGAGATGAAGGTATGTGTCGTATCATACCGGTCGTGGTGAAGTTCATAAAAAGTTCAAAAGATCAGGATCAAGCCACGAGTGTCAATGTATGGGTCGTAGCATTTTGGTACGAATCGTACCTTGGCCCAACACTTAGCAAAAATTCAGCCAACACTCCAAGCCACGAGTGGATGTCACGATCCATGAGAAGCCCCGACGAGTCGTAGGTGGACTCGTGACGAGGTCGGCTACAGATATGAAAAGCAGTCCTGTTAGTTTAGGAAAAGTATTCTTGTGTCTTTATAAATACTTTTTATGTTTTATTTTTATTGGAGGACGACGATTAGACTTAATTCTAGTAGGAAAACATTATAGTAAGCAATTTTACATCGTTGGAAGAGAGAATTGAGTTGGTTCAACCTTGTGATCAACGTTTTCTTGAATTCATCTTGTTCTTGCTACTTGTTATTCAATATTTCATGGTTTAATTGAAAGAATTGTTTTTCTCAATCATATTTGTAAGTATTGCTTTATGTCTTCAATCATGAACACCAATCATAACCTTGCAACTATGAGAGGCTAAAACCTCCATAGCCAAGGTTGTGGGAACCATGGTGGATTAACTAGTTAGAGTTGCACAAAGTGAGTCTAAAACCAATACTAAATACTTATATTGTATTCTCTTCATCTTTAACGGTTCTTAACGATGTACAACATTAGGAAGTGCCTGAATTCTTTACTTGTTTTGGTCGAAGACGTATAGATTAGGAAAAGAGAATTACAACGGAGCCTTGATCTTGATGATCATTGTATTAACTTGAGTTGTGGTCGTAGGATAGTTATATATGGAACTTAGTGATAATGGTTAGTTTGCAAAACGCATGAGACTTGGTTGAGTAATTGAGCATAGTCATTCATAGGGATTGGTCGATAGTTTGAATGAATCTAAGTTATCAGTTCTGTAAGTAAGTATTGGTAACTATCACGAGTGTATATCCAAAGCTGTTATGAACCCATGGGGAACACAAACCCTAGTTATCCTTTAATTATTGATTCACAAATATTATCTTGACTGCTGGTTATTTTTATTATTGATTTTTATTATAATTCCCCCATTATGAAGTAATTACCATATAAGTTCATATACCGGCTGTAATCTAGATCTTCCATATTCCCTGTGGGATCGACCCCAACCTCTTAGTTAGGTTCTTTATTGACAACGTTCGCTTCATACTTCAGTTGGAAGTGTGTTTTGAGTGTTATCAGCACATCAGACATGAACTTCTTCCCATGGTGAAAAGATATGTTTTCCGGTACAACATCACTCACCAGATAACTAGCGAAGTCCGCAAACCATGGGATGAGATCCCGTGAAGCAGCCAAAACCTACTCGTCGGGAAATTCATCATCTATGTCAAGCTAATCTCGAAGTACTGCATCTACTTCCAATCTTGATAAGTGATCCGCCACTTTGTTTTTAGTCCCCTTTTGGTCCTTTACCTCAAACTCGAACTCCTGTAGCAACATAACCCATCGAATCAACCATGGCTTGGCATCCTTCTTAGCCATCAGATATCTCAGAGCTGCATGGTCTATATGGACTATCACCTTAGTTCCAGGAAAGTAAGCCCAAAACTTTTTGAATACAAATACTACAGCCAACAACTCCTGTTCCGTCAAGATGTAATTTTTCTGAGCTGCATTAAGAGCCTTGCTAGAATAATAAATAAGATGGAAAATTTTTTCACGCCTTAGGCGCAAAATAGCTCCCAGGGCCACTCCGCTAGCATCACACATAATCTCGAATGGTAAGGACCAGTCAGGTGCCACTATGATTGGGGTAGTGGTCAATTTCTCCTTTAGGCATTCAAAAGCCTTCAGACACGCATTATAAAATACAAACTTCACCTCTTTCTCAAGTAGCTTATACAAGGGATGTGCAATCTTTGAGAAGTCCTTGATGAATCTCCTATAAAATCCTGCATGCCCCAAAAAACTTCTAACAGCCTTCACAGAAATAGGAGGTGGTAGACTAGAAATTACATCGATCTTCGCTCTGTCCACCTTAATTCCCTTACCAGAAATCTTGTGGCCGAGCACTATACCTTCTTTGAACATGAAGTGACACTTTTCCCAATTAAGCACCGGGTTGGTCTCTTCGCATCGCTGCAGCACCGTGCTCAAATGGGCCAAACAATCATCAAATGAATCACCTACCACCAAAAAGTCATCCATAAAGACTTCAATGGTGTCCTCCACCATGTCATAAAATATGGATATCATGCAGCGCTGAAAAGTGGCGGGCACATTACATAACTCAAATGACATCCTCTTTAAAGCAAATGTACTATATGGACAGGTGAAAGTGGTTTTCTCTTGGTCTTTGAGGGCTATACAGATCTGATTGTACCACGAATAACCATAAAGAAAATAGTACCATCCTCTGCCTACAAGTCGGTGTAGCATCTGATCCATGAATGGCATAGGAAAGTTATTTTTCTGAGTCTAGTGGTTGCAAACTCTCCAACCAGTGACTGGTCTGAGTGGAATGAGCTCATTGTTCACATTTGGGACCATTGTGATTCCTCCATTCTTTGGAACGCACTGAACTGGCTCACCCATTTGCTGTCAGCAATAGGGTAAACCACACCCATATCCAACCACTTTATGATTTCCTTCTTGGCCATCTCTTGCATAGGTGGATTCAACCTACGCTGATGCTCATACTCAGAATACAATATGGCTCTAGCTGGATCTTATGTGTGAAAATATCGAATGGGATCCCAATAATGTTTGCAATGGTCCACCCCATGGCTTTTTTTATATCTTTTCATAATGGAGACCAAAGCCTCCAAGTCAGCTGCAATTATGACCGGTAAAGTGTTTCCGGTCCCCAGAAATACATACCATAAGTGAGATAGGAGTGCTTTGAGCTCCAATACTGGAGGCTTTTCAATAGATGGCTTGGCCAATGGAGTCACCTGAATTTTCATATCCAGCTCAATATTCTTTGGAGCATAGGTGTATGACCCCATACCCCCAAGTGCATTAACAATCTCCTCAGAACCAACATTCATCAAAACTGTTGCTAAATCCTCAATAGTCACTAACTCATCAATGTGAATGATTGGAAGCTCAGCTTCCATGACATCAATTATTGAGACTACCTGCATGTCATTTGGATGCTTCATGGACCGGCATTCATTAAATGTCACTTCCTCATTTTTCAACTGAAATTTTAGCTGTCCGGTTTCCATGTCTACAAGAGCACGTCCGGTGGTGAGGAATGGTCACCCCAAGATAATGGGGACCTCAAAATCAACCTCATAATCCAGAATAACAAAGTCGACCGAAAATATAAAGGACTCTACCTTCACTAGAACATCATAGAGAATCCCTACTGGATTTTTCACCATGCGATCTGCCATCAATAGTAGCATTGTAGTTGGTTTGGGTGCTCCTAAGCCCAACTGTTTGAACACTACTAATGGCATCAAGTTAATTCTAGCACCCAAATCATATAGCGCCTTAGAAAAATTAAAGGCTCCAATAGTGCACCATATGGTGAAAGCTCCAGTGTATTCCTTTTTTTGAATAAGAGAACGAGATGCTATTGCACTACAATGGTGAAAATTATCAACAGTTTCGAAGCCACGACCCTCTTTCTAGTGAAAAGGTCCTTCATGAATTTAGCATAGTCGGGCATCTGCTCAAGTGCCTAGACTAATGGAATGTTCAAAGATAATTGTTTCAGCATTGAGATGAATATGTGATACTTCCCATCTTCGACCTTTTTCTTCAGCCTCTGTAAGAAAGGGGGAGGAGGTCTAGGAATAGGCGTGATCTTTTGAGGTACCTCCTTCTCCTTCTCTTTTCCAGACCCATGCTCCTTTTCATTACTAAGAGCTGTTATATCCGCGGAATCATCAACCAAAATTTGCTCCTCGGAGTCCTCCACCTTATCATCATTAATAACTAGGGGATCAACTGTCTCATTAGTCACAACTAGCCTCGAAGGATCAACTGTCGCTTTCCTACTCCTAGTAGTTAAAGCCATGCAATGACTGACATTTTCATATTTTTAACTGTATTACTTGGAAGCATGCCCTTCTGCCTTTGGTTCATAGCAACAGACATCTGACCAAGCCGCTGCTCAATCTGCTTAATGGCCACGACATGTGATTCCACCTTTTGATTCATACCAGAAATATCAGCATGGAGTTCCTTGAAATGGCCATTTGTCGCCTCCATCGGCTTAAGTACCTTAGACAAAATGTCTTCCACCCTTGAACCACTCGACTCTAGCTCACGGTTCCTTAGAGGAACATATAGACTGCTTCTGTCATTCTTTTACTCCTCGTGCTTTTTCCAGTCACCATTGTCTCTACCTCTGCTCCTATATCTGTATTGGCCTCGATTGTAATTGTTATCTCTGTAGTAGTTCCAACCTTGGTTGTCCTGACCTTGACGCCAAGAGTCTTGGTTAGACCCTTGTTTGTTAGTCCGAAAACCCGCCCCTTGATCATTTAGATAATTTTCTTCTTCCTCATATTTTGATTCACCTTCATCATATCTTGGGGCCTTGCCCTGAGAACCCATATCATTCACCTTTTTAGCCTCGGCTCCCATAAAATGCTTAGAAACTAGCCTCATTGTGGTTTTGATCTCAGAAATATCCTGGTCTCGCTCTTCATCCTTCCTTCTCTACTCCGCAGACATACTTACTGCATAAGTACCAGTCGAAGCCTCCGACTCTCTTGTGTGCCATGTGCGATTGGTTTTAGTGATCCTGTCAAGGACCTCAACAGCTTCAGTATAAGTATGACTCATGAATATTTCACCAGAGACAGTATCAGTCACAGTGTGAGCATTTAGAGACCTATAGAATATCTCCAATAACGTATCATCTGGGATCCTGTGATTGGGCACCTTTTTGAGCTTCTTGTTAAACCGTAACCATGTCTCGTGAAGTGCTTTACAAATTAGCATGATTGCATCCTGACTCACTCCCGGTTGTTTGTACGCCTTGCATATACCCACGAAATTAGTCAAGTGAGTATGTGCATCATCAATTGCATGATCCGCAAATATCCCTTTCATGTTGAGCATTTGGATCATTACGCTGGTAATATCAAACTTTTCCCCAACAAGAAAAGGGGAAGGGACAATAGCTCAGTGGCACCGGCCTCATCAATATCAACATCATCATCATCTTCAAAGTATCGATGTCTCTGCTGGTCTGGACCTCTGTTCCTTCTAGCTCGCTCAACTTCGGTAGCTTGGTGTTGCTTTTCAGCGAGACTCGCTACCTCTCTATCTCATACTCGAGATTGTTGCCCAGCCAACATTCTGGCTATTGCTTCTTCCACTGTCTCTTGCCCATGTACGTTGGCCATTTTCCTTAGATTCTGCAGTGTTTATTCAAGTTCGTGATTAATTAGAACCAGAGATTTTCCTCGACTCTAAGTACTGGGCATGCACGAACCTGAGACCTATTAAGGAAAAAAACAATAAAGAAAAAAATAAAAAGGAAATAAGGACCAACAGTAAAGCAAACACAATTAACAAAAGCCTAAGCCGTATTCTCCGGCAACAGCGTCAAAATTTGATGTCGCCTAAATTACACCTTGTAAATGAGATATAAAGCGGTCAATGTCAAATATATACCAAACCAGGATTGGGGTTGAATCCCACGAGGATTATGATGAGAACTTTAGTTAATGCATTTGGCTAATACTATTGGCTTACTTATTTCCTAGGGGGGAAGGTTTGAAACACAAAATAATGAACAATCATAAAGACTAGAAGATGCTTAATTCAATTTCTATTGTATTCAATCAATAAGTTGACTAGGATTGTGTTCCCCATGACTTTATAACCGCAAAAATTTTATAATAATGACTTATTCCGGTGTTTAGCATGCAATATTGGTAACTTAAATTCACCTAAATGGTTGGTCCCCAATCTAGATGATTATCACCACGCAACTTGATCTGTATACAGGTGTACACTTCATTAACCCTTACCCTTAATATTGGATTAGCTATTCCCGGACAAGGTCAAGCTATTAGATGAGGGTTGATAGCCTCAAATATCTGTTTTTAATCCATTTTTCCATTCACTACTCCCTTGATCCGGTGAGTAAGAATAAGGCGATTTCCAACATTTGCAACCGTTAAGAAGCATTTAAAATGAAGAAAAATATAATACATGCATAAACCCTGTTCAAGATTCACTAAGTATTTTACCTATGTGTGTTAATTCATCATGGTTCCCACAATCCTAGTTATGGGTTTAGCTACTCATATTTGAATGATCACAAT